>CABHPH010141773.1:0-24594 GCA_902168325.1 Peromyscus nudipes | reverse complement strand
AGAGAGAGAGAGAGAGAGAGAGAGAGAGAGAGAGAGAGAGAGAGAGATGCATGCAAAAGCATACATATACACACACATGAAAAATGAGGAGGGGAATAAGCTCTAGTGTCTGCTTATTCTATCATCCTGAAGCCTATATCCCACTCCAACCACTGGAGAGGATCAACAACTTTCAAATAAATGAGTGGTTAAATCACCCAAAAAAAAAAAACTATTCTGCAGTTATACAAATGACCTTTTTTAAAATAATAAATCCCTAGATGTCCCCCATATACTCAATTCCTGAATCATCCAAAACCCCTGCAGTGGAAACTATTTGCAAATGTACAACCAGTATTATAATGTTAGTGAGATACGGGTGTTTCTATGGAAAGCATCTTAAAGTTAATAAACCAAGTTTCCTAGGACTGGAAGTGGAAGGTCACATTCACACCTATATTATTATGAACTTTGGAGTCAAATAGGACTCCAATTCCGTAACTCTACCAGTCCCCAAATCAGAAATTCCTAGGCATTCCTGTTCCCTGCCACCTTAAATGTCTCTTTCTCATAGTGGTTATAGGTCAAAAAGAAATACCTAACAGTTCAGTTGATTTATTACAGACCTTGGTCTGATGATTTATAAGCTTTCATGTCCTAAAAACTTAGCTGTCATTCAAAATAATACTACTTTGGCATTGAAATAAGCATTCTCACTCTGTTCTCAAATAACAATTGCACACTAAATGGGATGCATTTAATAGAAAAGTAACTAAGACAGCAGTAAAAGTTGAAATGGAAGGGGGGCCCTGGAGAGATGGATCAACAGGGAAGAGCATGTACTGTTCTTACAGAGGACCCTTTTGATTCCAAACACCCACAGCAGATGGCTCACAATCGCCTGTAACTTTAGCTCTGGGTGATTCAATACTTCTGGCCTCCTCAGGCACCTGCATTCATGTACAAATACCTCATGTTCCCATGCACACGCATAATTAAAACAATAAATATTAGTTTGAAAAATGAAATAGAGGGTTCAAGTTCACATTTAACAAATCAACAACCTAATTTTTTTTTAAAAAAGTATTCTCTGATCATTGCAAGGTGTCACTAAGCAAATGTCATCCTTAGCCTCTAATCACTTATTAAGAAACAATATCCATTGTCAGATACTGTCTACAAAGAGACATTGGTGTGCTCTGACTTATACTACAGCATCATAGAACAGGTATTCCAACAATGCTACCTTGTGTATGATTTAAATTAGCACCAAACATTGGACAGACTTCAGGCTTTGTGTGGTGTGCATGTTAATTCTACCTGTAAAATGTGTCTCGATACCATGGATGCCATTAAATATAAATACCCAAATCCTTGTATTCCTAAACACACTGTGCAATTACACAGACAGACAAACATATAGTCCAAGAGTCAGAGAATTTGGAGGGTCCAACTATTCCTAGCTAGAGGGTTACCCTAATTCTGTTAGCCATCTGGTGGATTTAGTTAAATTTTATTTTTGCTTCAATGTTTATTATAGAACCTAGCTAAATTTTTTCAAAGTGTTATTAAAACACAATGAGAAGATGAGATAGTGTTTAAAGTTATGGCAGAACGGAATGACTTGACCACAGAAGACTGGGTTAGGTTACAATATTAATCACAGTTAAAAAGTCCTCCGAAATCAATGCTACTTTTGTTTGAGGGAAGTTTAATCCCTTAGTTCTTGAGGTAGGAAGACGAGGGATTGCAGATGCATTTGTGCTCTGCTGCTTTGGCCAAGCATGTGACAGGCTGCAGGGACAGTAGGTCACTCCTACTCCTGAAGCTTCCACAGGACACAGAAGCTCGTGGAAACTCTGTGGGGATAGCACACTGCCATATTCACAGGCTCAACAGTGCAGACACTGGGCTCCCATGGGACACTCAGGTTGGAACATTCTTCTGCCCACACATCAGCCCCAAATGTGCCTTGAATTTTTTTCAGTACTAAATAGAGATAGAGTCTCTTCAGTCCATCTGCACTCAGTGTGCTCCAAGCATCACCCAGAAAATTGCTACCCCAAATTTAAAATGTTGCCAGCATTAGATGCACATCACTTTGTTCTCAATCAACCATGAAAGTGTCCCTCACAAGAATTAAAAGTAGATTTGCTGAATAAGAGATCAATAGTACTTCTCAACCCAACCATCTGTCAATCTTCCGCATTAGCTTCCACTCTACTAGTAAACAAAAACGCTTCCAAACCATCCATCAGTGAATTACACTGGACCCAAGTGTCTTTTGTTGTGACGTTTGTTTTGAATATCCCGGGAGGCACAGCGAAAGAGCATCTGGTTCTCAGTAAGTCTTTTCATCTGGTTCTCTGTCGTTTAATTGAAGCATACGAGGTTCAAATAACTCACTGGCCTCTTGCAAAATGAAATTACTGAGTTCACACCAGAACACATGGTTCTGGCAAGCCAACCCTGCCCACAGCTTCTCCTTTGAAAATTACAACAGCACCAGACAGTCCTCTCCCAAGACACATATTCACACCTCCAAGAATGGATGTTCAATCTAGAGACTAAATGCCTGGAGACGAGATAATAATTGTCCCATAATACAGACAGTATGTCACATTCGTGTTCCTGCTTTCAAGGTGGCATTGTTCAGCTCAAGCCTGAGCTCTGAGAGAACAAATTGGAATGTTTCAGAGGCGACTTGTGCAATTGTCTGGACCACTAGAAGTCTGTGTGACCTTATAAAGCCATTCCTTCACCCTAACCATATGCCTATATCTGTAAATTAGAAACCAAAAAACAAATGCCTTGATACCATGACAAATGTGCAAAAAATTAAATGAAATTAATGAAAAAAACCAGAAAGTTTTTTTTCTTGCACATTTACAAAGTTTTGAGACCTGATTTCTCTCTGGTTCAAGCAGCTGGGAGGGCATCCTCTCCATTCAGTTCCCCGGAGGAAGGTTATCATTTTTATTTTAGAGGCAACAAGACCATCCTTAAGTCCTGTGTTCTTCAGAGCAAGGTGGGAGGGTCATATCTCTGTAATAGTCACAAACATACAACAGATTCCCCTTATTCTGAGAAGGAGGAGGACTAGGAAGATAAATAGACACATGCACACACGCACGCACACACGCACGCACACACGCACGCACACACGCACGCACGCATGCCCATCCTTCTTGGAGATGACTTTGCCCTCAATCTCAGCTATTTCAAAGCTGTCATTTCATGGAAAACACAACCTAGAGGGAATGAAAGTTTTCTGGGGAGGCAGCAGAACTCTTTCTGCCCACACTGGAGCATCCTAAGGTCTGTTTCTTTTTTCTGTCTTTGTCTCTTTATTTTTGTATATGCATTTTTAAAACAATGGAGGCGAGAAAAGAAAAAAAAAGAAGGTTGGACTATCCATTCCTCGGGCAATTAAATATCTGACTTTTATTCATAAAAAGTGCTTTAAATTTTGCATCCTGATTATGTTATTACACAGCTAAAGAAGCTGGGCATATCATAAAAGGAAGCAATCTCTTTTTCATATAGCCAAATGGAGACTGTGGAATTTGTACAAACTGCAGAGACTTAATTGACTTACAGATCCTCTATCAGTGAAAACCCTGTGACTTAAAGATTGAAGGAGATTGGCAACAGGAGTAGACGTCTAAAATATTGACTTTCTACAGCTGAAAATAATCAGGGAAAGCGTACACGACCAAATGGATTTTCTGCTCTACAACAACCCATTTCAAGCATTTTGAGGCAGAGCAAAGCATAAACAGATGTGGAGCGGTTAACCTCCTGACCCCACCTGCTGAAAGGGACCCTGCCAGGCAAAGCACAGAAGGGATGGTATGTGTTAGATGAAGTGGCAGTTTCTTTCTGAATGCCTAGGGCAGAGGATGAATTCCAAACTTAACATACATTACATAGTTCACCATATATTGTGAATATGCTAGTTGGAAAATAAAGCAAAAATCTGTGTTGAAAGCCTCATAACAAATCATACCTCTGTCATATGTTGATATTAATGTGGCTTATTCCAGGAATGTTTAGTCAGAGCCTTTTCTATGCACAATATGATCCAGAGACACAAGGGTGAGGAAGACACTGTCCCTACCCTCAGGCACTTTATAGCCTCCCTCCAAGGAAATAACAATATCACCACTCCACTTAAACTTAGATACCCAGGGACAAGATAATGCAGGCAATTTAACAAAGGACTGCAACTAATCAGTAAGACAGCATTTTGCACCAAGATAACCATATTTCTTGACCATGCATTTCAATGAATCCCAAGGTATGTGTGTGGTGACTGAAGGAGGGGTTTTTGTGGGAAGTAACATCGCTGTCTTTTGGGCAGGTCAGTTTTTTCCCTGTGGACTCTTGTGCATTTCAAGATATTTGACATACCTGGGCATGACCTAATAAATGCTAGTGGGAATAAAAGTATACACATACACCACACACACACACACACACACACACACACACACACACACACACACATACACACATATACAGTCTACATTATTTGTACACACACTCAAAGGTATCCACCTCCTTTAGCTAAAACCCACTTGAACCGTTCCACAGCCCCATCCTGCCTCTCCTCGAATTAACTAACGTTGAAGTCTTCAGATAAGAACTGAGGGATGTGTTTTCCCACAGGGAAACAGTACATTTAACTTCTGCCCCAGTTTGGTCTCTGCTGCTATGTTAAAACACAATAACCAAGAGGCATCTCAAGGAAGAAAGGGTTTATTTGTCATGCTTGTCCCAAATACAGTCCATCTCAAAGGGAAGTCAGGCCTGAAACCTGGGGTTAGTCACTGAAGGAGGACGTTGAAGATGGGTGCTTACTGGCTTACTTCCCATAGCTTACCTAGAACCACCTACTCAGGGTGGCTGTCCCCAGTATGTTGGGCTCTCCCACACCAACGTTTAATCAAGAAAATGGCTCCTGTTGGCCAGTCTTGTGGAAGCATTTTATCAAATGAGGTTCCTTCTTCCCAGATGACCCTAGCTTGTATCAAGTTGGCAAAAAGAAGAAGAAAAGAAAAAGACTGGGTCCAAATATTGCTTAGATGTAGATTTCACAGGCTCATACCTTCCTGGTAAGAATTAACCAATCAGAAGGCTAATGAGAGATGAGATGCTTTTGAAAATGAAAGCTTTTGGTAGGCATATAATCCAATGACTTCATGTTTCTCACTATGGGAGACCTCACAGAAGAAAGTTTGAAAGAGAAAGAAAGAGAAGAGACTGTCAAGAAGAAAAGGAATATAGAAAACAGTACCGGCTCTGCATGAAATACAGTCAAGAAGAAACAAACCAAGGAGAGGGCTGGAGCCCTGCAAGTGCCTCAGACGACATCTCCGTAATGAGGAGCACAGATCCCAGTTTAAGGAAGCAACCATCGAAGGTGCAAAGGCAGGAGAAAGGATCCACGCGGGATGTGGGAAGAGACTCAGAATCCACCAAAATAGGGAAGGTGATGAGAGACGAGAAACGATCTTGTGTACTCTATCAGCATGCAGGTTTTGTGGCATCCTCATCTAGAAGTGCTCAGCAGAGGCGCTCAGCAGAGGCGCTCAGCTTCTCTCCTGGGGATGCTGGTACCCACAGCTGTTTGTTCTTGTCTCTCAGTTCTACTAGCCTGCTTCTTCCAAGTTCTAGTCCCTTCTGATGCCTACCTGCTTCTTGCCCTTAGGATCTGTGAGGTACTAGGTCACCTACATAAATCCTCTTCTCTGGTGCAGCCAGTTCTAAGAGGGTTCGAAACTCACAATCAACAGAATCTTATCAAACATGGAAAACCCCCTAATAACCTCCTAGGCAGCTGAAGGCAGCTTTGGTCGAAAGCGTTGCCGCAACCCTGAAGCCAAGGTAAGCATTCTCCTCTCCCCGTGTTTAAGTAAATACACAATACAGCAGTCACTTCCCTCCTTTTCCAGTGCAACCACCACAATCTTGTCAATGATTATTCATGCCAGTGTAAATATATTCACAAGAAACGAGACATCTCTGGAAGCAAGAAAAGGAGACTGAAAGTCAGGGCAGAGTGTGAAGGTTGACACTAACACGGTGCTGGAATCTAGAGGTAAAGGGAGGAATGAGTTGGTGACACCACATCAGGACCAGCTGCTTGGACCCTGGCTTTGAACGAGGGCAGGGGGACCCGAGGAAAGGTCTGGGTTAGTGGCTGGAACTGAGAGCCTTGGCCAAAGCCAGAACCTCCACACGGCTACACGCTCCATCAAAGACAGATTGGAAAGCTCTACTGAATAGCCCTCTAAAAGTGGTAAGTATGTGGAAATGATTAAAAAACATGAGAGAGGGGAAGAAAAGGTGTGGATTTGGGTAGGAAGGGAGGTAGGGAGGAGCTCAGTGGAGTTAGAGAAGGGGAAACCTATGCATAATCAGAATATAGTCTACCAAAAAAAATCTATTTTCAACAAAAAAAATGGGGGGAAATGTAAAGATTAAAAAATATTTTTAAAAAAAGACATGGAAAATAAAAATTCCCAAGAATATCTTATAAGTAAGCATGGGAAGCAAATTTAAATTATGCTGCTATAGAACTCCCAAGATTTGAAATGCATGTAAAAAATAGATCACAATATTTACAATGTAGATAGAGATTATGCTGTTTGGGAAAGTGGAGATTGTAGGTTCTCTTCCAAAAATCAAACGCTTCACTAGACCTGGGGAGTTAGCTAGGTTTCCAGTACAAGGGATGGTTTCCCTCTTGTTGAGCAGATCTTAAGTCTGATTAGAGAGCTGTTGGTTACTGCCAAGGTATGCATACCACTACTATACCCTTAGGGTCATAAGACTATGTTGATTACTGTTGTAGTTCATAGATGTCGTAGCTCAGTGGGAGTGTTGGCAGCTTCCCTCCTTAGATTCTAAATATTTCTCCTTATACCTACTCATCTGTGTAGTCCTAACTCTGCATCAAAGAAAATTCTCTTTGCAACAGACAGAGACCAATACAGCAAACGATCACGATCAAATGAAGAGCTGTGGAGCCAAGTCCCAAGGGATACATCTATGATACAAGTCCCTCACTTAAGACTTGGGGATCAATTCAGGGAAGAGGGAGCTGTGGAAGAGGAGGTGGAAATATTTTAAGAGCCAGAGGGAGTGTGCAGTGAGGTAATGTCAGAAGTTACACCTGTAAAGTCTCAGCAACACGACTGCCTAAACATGAGCTAAACAAAGACAAAAATAAGAGACATGCTAACATTGGGGAGGTCAGGAGGACTCAACCCTACCTGAAGAACTACAGGCAACTAACGTACACTGAGAGAAGGAAAAAGAGCCTTCTCTGGGGAGGAGCACACCAATTGGTTGAGCAATGCCAAACGGTCAGCCCTGAAAATATATGTACAAGCCAACGTTAGACGGACTGAGCGGGTTGTACTCACATATTTAGAAATATACGTACGTGTGTGTGTGTGTGTGTGTGTGTGTGTGTGTGTGACAACAATAAATGAAAAAGGAGGCCATAAATTTGAAAAGGAGCAAAGAAGGGTACATGAGAGGGTCTGGAGGGAGAAAAGGGAAGGGAGAGATGACAGAAACATATTATGATCTCCAGAAGTAAAGAAATCATTTAAAAAGTAGATCCCAGACAGATGAAGACCTGTGGGGGCCCACAGAGGCTCCCTAGAAAGGCCTTACTCAAGGTCAGAAAGTCTGAGCTTGATTTACCCAGCAGGGCTGCATAATAGGATGATTTGGCCAAAGGCATGGCTACCAGGTGTTTTGAAGGGTCTACATTTGGTTGTACATTGTGCTTTGATCTTGAAAGGGGGAGGTCATTAGAAATAAAGACCATTAGAAATAAACTCAAGGCTGCTGGGTATTGATCCAGGGCCCTTCGGAAACTATCCTGTGTCTCTGTGTTTTTCTATGCCTATATTTCTTCCTATTACTTCTCAATTCCTCACTCCCCTCTTCAAGGGACCCTTCGATAGGTCTGGGCTGAACTCCAACACTGCTGGGCCCCAACAAAGCCCCCAAGGTGCCTGTCAGAAGCAAACCAAAGCCACTCTGTGTGTCCGTTAGAACCCTCTTCCCAAACATACAAAAATGAGCTCACAATAAAAACAATAAAACACATGAGAAGATGTCCTGTCAAACTGTACCAAGAGGCAGAGGTTGCAAATGGGCAAGCAAGTTCAAAGTCCCTGTCCTCAAGTGAGGCAGTGTGACTGGGAGAAAAACAGCCATCGATGACATCAATATCCATTTAATAGATGCTATGGAGATGAAGTACAAGGCCAAGTGTGATGGCCAGGCCTGTAATCCTAGCACTCAGAAAGCTAAGGCAGGAGGATTGCCATGAGTTTGAGGCCAGCCTAGCCTGGGACTCTGTCTCAAGAAGAAGAAGAAAAAAAGCATGGAGTAAAAAATTTATAATGTGAGAAATGATTTGCAAAACTGACTTCTACTTTTTAATAAAATGCCAGTTCAACTAAAACAGGAAACCATCTAATATTCAAAATACTTTAATGACAAAGTATCAATGAATATTTCCTTATTGACACTTCCAAATGAATCTCAGGATTATTTCAGCCTGAACCAAATAATTGAACTCATCAACTTCTTTCCACTGGTGGTTTTATTTTTAATATGTTAATTCAGGTTTATTATATAAACTGCAATAAACATTTGACTTTTATGGTCAGAATACCCAAAGTATAAAGAATTAAATAACAGTTCCTAAAATTGTAAGATGTTGGTGATGGAAAAGAAGGATTCAAGTACATATCCCAGTGTTCCATCAATCATGTTTTTCAATTTTGTTTCAACATTTTTTCACAGTTAGTAACTGTAACAATGAAACAACTTTCAAATAATTCATTTCACAATAAATATGTACCATTTTTCAACTGTCTCAATTTTATTACCCATGCTAACGTTGTCTGTATTTTAAGACAAAACCAAACATATAAATGATAAATGTTTAGAAATATGATTAATATGATGAATGTACCAAATTTGCTTATGCAAAGGCAAGCCCTCAGATCAAAACAAGGCAGACTTAATTAATTAAATTATTTTTCTTTTAATGTTTACTCTTTGCTTTGATGCATCAACTTTTAAACTTTGGAGAAAATATATAATTAAAATTGTGAATTAATGATTGTAAATAATCTTATTTTCAATTAAAGCATTTTGAAAAATAGTCTTTCACAATTATCAAATCAACTTGCCTATTACATTATACTAAGTTGCCCACCAGAAAAAAAAAAAAAAGGATTTCCACAGCTATAAAGTTTGTCGTGTGTATACATAAGTTAACTTAAAAAAACTCATGAAAGCAAAAATTGTCTTTTTCTCCTTTTTAAAGAAATTGAAATACCTATACTCTTAGGGGAAAGTTGTGAGGAAAAAAATTATGAAGACTTTCTTATTGTTATCAGCCCTTGACACTGAACTGCTGACTAAATGTCTTTCTTTTGTAATTGACTAATGGGTAGTTCCTACAACTATGAATCACCTCCAGGATGACCAAAATATGGCCAAAAAAAATCAAGAAAGTATACCCATGCATGTCTGCCATCTAATCCTCAGGCCCCATTCAGGATTCTCCAGTAACTCCAATAGTGCATCACAGACCCAAAAGGGCAACTTTAGAATTATGGTATTACTTAGTTTTCATGTTTTGTTTGACTTATTCATTCTTGAGTCTCATTTCCATGACTTTAACAACTTCTGTAAATTACTGGTCAATAATTCTTTAGAATTTTTCCCAGTTATAGTCTAATGTTAAATTCATATATCTTTAGAAAAATATCATAAAAGTGATATTACATTCCCATTGCATTTTATCTATCTGCTCGGTTCTTATTGATGATAATCATATCAACTACATGATAGGAGTGTGTGAACCAAGTCTCCCAATTTTAACATTATTCCCGCCTCCAGGTTAAATAAAAGACATTTGCAGCAAGGTGCTTTGAACTTAGTTAATATCCTTTCCAATTTTTTTTTTATTTTTTATTCTAAATCAGAGGGGATTCATGGTTTCCTGTTTCATTCAACATGAGGCTGAAAATGATTAATTGGTAGAGTGCTTGCCTAGCATGCACAAGCCCATGTTCAATCCCCAGCACTGACTAAACCCCACGTGATGGTGTACACATGGAATCCCAGAATTTGGGAGATGGAAGTAGGAGAATTAGAAGTTCAAGATCACCTTTAGTTACATAGTAGCTCATGGGATACATGAAACCCTGTCTCAAAATAAAACAACAAACTACTCCTACACACACACACACACACACACACACACACACACACACGTGCAGTAAATCCATTTCAATCAATGCTTTCTGATACGGTAATATCATTATTCCTTTCCATGTTCATCTTGCCATCTCTTCTGCCACTGGGAACCCATTCAAGCTTGCCTCTGTGTCCTTCTGACATGACCACATCATTCCAGAAGTGCTTCCTGCTTTTCTGCAAGCAAAGGTTTTGGAATCTTTGCCTCAATTTGCCCTTTCTTCATGGAACATGGTTCCTGTTTAAGCAAATTCATATCTTAGAAACAATATCTGAATGTACCATTGGACTCACAGGGTGTTCCCTTCTGTCTTGGAGTATCCTGGTTGCCATTTTCTCTCAGTACATAGAATGAGAGTTGAAATATTCATATAGGGTATGCCCTCCACATGTACACATGCTGTACAAATGTATACATACTACACATGTAGCATCTTATACACATACATATACACATTATATATACATATATATATATACATATATGGTTTGAATATAAAATGCTCACCCCACCCCAAAACTAGGCTGAAGACTAGATCCAAAGCTCAAGGTACTATTTTGCCAGGGTTCGCAACCTTAGGAGATGGGTCCTAGATGGAGGATGTAGGTCACTAGAGTCAAGCCTTTGAAGGTTATACCTGGTCCTCAGTCCCTTAGTCTGCGTTCCCGTCTATCATGAGGAAACAATCCTCCTCTACCTCACTAGCAATCACCATCATGATGCTCTGTCAAAGCTCTTGAGGCCAAGTTACCGTGGACCGCACCCTCTGAAGCCAGGGGCCAAAATACATCTTTACTCCTTTTACTTGTTCTCTTGGGCGCATGAGGCCTGGCCACACAGAGCAACTAACATGATTTACTCTAAGTTTATTTATATTTCTCTTCACATTCCCTCATATCTCCATTTCTAATCCTGTGCCACAAGGTTCTAGGTCTCGTGTTATGCCGCCAAAATTTTAACTCTTTTCTCCAGCAATGTGAGATCTGGATCGTTCCTGTGTTTAATTATTTGGTTAACCCTCCGGTCTGTACCTAATCTGTCTTGCTCCTCCCTGTCTTCCAGATGATGGATGCCATGTGAATTCTTTCCAGTTGCCCACCTGCTGCTCGATGTCCCCACTTGTACACGTTTCCCTTATCCTGCTGATTGATCATCTTACACCAACCAACACCTATCTACCCACATCCTTACTCTATGGAGTTACCATTCTGCCATGACGGTGATGCTCCATGGGGTCTGGACTTCAACCTCTATCCTTCTGTACCTTCTATCTCATCTTGCTCTGCTCACCAAATTCAGAAATAATTAGTTCACCAATGGGTGAGGAATAGGAAAATACCATGAAAATATTGAAATCCATGAAAAAAATCTCTTAAAAAAAATTACACAAAAGGGAAATAAAATGACAAGAACCACATCTGCCATGTTTCTGGGGTGCTTTGAGTTCGAAGGGGTGTGCATTTGTGTGTGTTGTGTGTCAGATGGTTCATACCACTGGTCCTGACCAGTGTGGTCCTGACCGCCACAGATGTGCAGCATTCAGTGATTCCTATTGGCATGGACACGCACACTCAGGAGAGGGTCAAAGTGGAAGACCGTGATTTCAAATCATGTTTCAAAACTCTCTTTGTAGCTTCCTATTCTCTGTATTCCTCTCTCTGTATTCTTCCTGGTCTCTTACTCTTGTCCACATGTTACCTACCCCAAAGCACAACTGTGAGTCATGCCTGTACAATGCCAGCAGCACAATGCAGGAACTAAGTAAATAAACTTATAAATTAAAATGTAAAAGTAAGAAGTTTCGACTTCCCTCCTGCTTCTCCGTGGCCCTTCCCCCGATAGTGACCCTGAAGCCATCCTTCTCTGCATGCACTATGCTGAGTTGTCAGGAAAGGCTAAAAGCAAAAGTGTCTAAGCCCAGATTGGGGTCAGAGGAAGGCAGTGGAGCTGTAGGTGAAAGACTGACACCCCACATAGTTTCCTCATCTGTGTTTCCAAACACAGACACAGAGTTTACGCCTCTAGGACACACATGCATGAACTGTGGCTATAACCTTTGTATTAGCAATCTGACAGCAAAACCAAAAGAAATTTCTTCTCATTCATCAAATTTTCCTGGGTGGATTTTTCTTCCTCATTCTTTTTTTGTAACAACTTCAGCATATGATTTTTTTCTTCCCTTTTAAAACCCCAAAACAGTGAGGCAGTGGTGGCGCATGTCTTTAATCCCAGCACTCAGGAGGCAGAGGCAGGTAGATCTTTGAGTTCCGGGCCAGTCTGGTCTATAGTCCAAGTTCCAGGACAGCCAGAGTGACATAGAGAAACCCTGTCTCAAAATAAATAAATAAATAAATGTTTCAATAAAGGACACACGTGCTCACTTCTCTTTGGTACATCTGAATTTCTGGTAATATTATTCGTGCTTTCTGGGGTCATTATCAAGGAAAGTGAGGGTTGTGTAAACACAAGCCCTGCAGGACTAAGACAGCTAATAAACGATGAAAGCCACTATCACACAAGAAGTTTATTCTGTATGAACATGCTGGACAAAGGGATGGTTATCATGCAGGACAGGATAAAAGAGAATGTCAAAAGATTCCAATATTGTGTGTTGGAAAAGGCCGATTTGGACATAATTTTAGTGTTTCTCTGTGCATTTTAGAAACATATGTGAAAAGGACAACGAACTTTCTAAGGGAAAGATCTCTTTTAAAAAAAAAATGAAATGAAGGGTAGAAAGATGGCTCAATGGTTAAGAGCACTGGCTGCTCTTCCAAAGGACCCGGGTTCAATCTCCAGCACCCACATGGCAGCTCACAACTGTCTGTAACTCCAGTTCCAGGGGATCTAACACCCTCACACCAATGCACATGAAATAAAATCAAATGAATTATTTTTTTAAATGAAATGAAATAAACGGGGTGACTGGCATGTCCCTGCAACCCCAGCACTTGGGAAGGTGAAGCAGGTGGATCCGGAGTTGAGGGCCAGCCTAGGCTACTTGGTGACACCCTATCTCAAAAAACAAGCAAGCAGCCCATCTATCCAGCCGTAAATAGATACATACTTACTTTTTAATTAAAAACATTTTTAAATAGCCCATACATTTCATTTTCTTCCACTGGAAGGATACTTCCCCAGGAGAGGTCTTTCTTTCCTTTTTAATGTTTCCGTGTGGGACTGAAATGTTCTTTCTACATGCTGAGCAAGACCTCTCCCACTTCATCACACTGCCAGCCCTAAAAGAGGCCATTTCTTCCCTGGGGGGGGGAGAGATAATGGGAGGGGTGTCTGATTAATCTCCTTTCATTTTAAACAGCTTGGGAAGCTCAGTTTCGGTGTTGCACAGAAGGCAGGATAAGAGACACCAGGGCCGTATTCATCAAGTCGAGGATGTGACCACAAACGCCAGGCCAAGAGAGCAAGTGAGCCTCTGCTGCTAGACAGAGAAAGTGGATGCAGTGGCCAGCCCTCCTGCCATTACTGCCTTGAATGGCTCCTCCCACCCACCCCACCCCACCCTATCCCTGGCACAGATTACCCTGAGTGGGCAGCTGGGTGTAAGAGCTTTTCAGGGGCCTCCCCAGAACTATTTTAAACCTGGTATTCTCTGCTTATAGACTTTCCACTGGGGTAGCCCCGTGTCCAGGAAATTCACTCCAGCTGGGAAATCTGAGAACTCAGCTGGCCTGTGGCAAAAGAGGTATTTTTAGCTGAAACGTGGGGAGCTCGGAGTTTTCGTCTATTTTAGACCTTAGAGTGGGAGACACAAAACAGAAGAAAGCTACAGGCCCAGCAGCCAACCCCTAAATTCCCTAGTGACAGTTGAGATCGCTGATGGGAGGATTATGTGACTGGACAGAAAGGCCATTGTGGATCTTTCTCAACAAATGTGTCTCCCTCAGCATACAGGTGTCACCCCAAGCTCCTCCTGAAGGTCAGGTATTCATCAGTAGCACCCGGGACTTGATGGACTATGGATTTTGAGCCTTGTCCTAGACACACCAAACTAGAAACTGACAGAGGATCCAATGGCCCCTGGGAGATGAGGCTGGCCAGGTGATCGCCTACTGGCTTTAGTTTGAGACCGTCACTAACATTCATAGACTTACACTCTAAACCTACTGGTTCACACAGCAGTACTTTTTTTTTTTTTAATTAGTGAACTTGAGTTTTAAAAAATACTTTTTAGGCACTAGGGAAATGGCTCAGTCAGTAAAATGCCCTCCAGGCAAGCATGAGGACCTGAGTTTGAACCCCTAGAACCCCTGTAAAAGCTGGGGTCATAGTATGTGTCTGTAACTCCAGCACTGCGGGTAGAGTCAGGAGCATCTAGAGTCAGAGCAATAAAGTTGACTTGTGGCCGCCTCATGAACTCATGCATGCACACACACGCACGCACGCACGCACGCACGCACGCACGCACACGCATATGCACACACTCCCCAACATACACATATACACACTCACATTATCACACACATGTACAACACTCCTAAAGTGCACACACAATCAATTAAAGAAAAGACTTTCTAGCTTTATCTCCCAAATTAAGCAAATAGTCAAGAGAGCTGGTAGCTTTTTCCAACTTCCTTTTTTTCTGCCCTATCCTGTAACCCACTATGAAAAACCTTTCTTCCCTGTTTAAGTCAGTTAAGATATCAACTGAGTTTTGCCATCAAAGTCTGCAATTGAATCCAAGGAAGAGCCAACTCCAGCCAGGGTGGGTGGGGCAGTAACAGGTAGTCATCCCAGCTCTGAATAGCTGAATCCAAGCCAAGATGAAGCGGTTCAGGGGAACACATTCAGAGATGACCTGACGAGGGTGCTAGCAGTAATGTATTAGTGATGTATGCGCTTCCTAGCTCATAATTACAAATTACCACAGGCTGCATGGGTTACAGCAATGTTCTCTTTCCTTCAGGAGGCAGGATCCTGAAATCAGTCTCATTGGACTAAAGCAAGGCATCCTCCAGGCTGCTTCCACTGGTGGTACTGAGGGCAAACTATTACCTGTCTTTTCAAGCTGTGGCGGCAGCCTGCGTTCCTCAGCTTGTGGTCCCTTCTTGTCCCTTTAAAGCACAACTTCCCCACCTACATCTGTAATCACATCACTGTCTCGAAACCCTGACCGGAGGCCTCCTTCTCAAAGGGGTGTTATAATTACATCTCCCACACCCACAGATCAGCCAGGAGGGGCTGAGTTCTCCAAATCATCAACTTAACTCCACCCGAAGCCTTCCTTGTCCTGCAAGGTGCATTTGCAGACTCTTGACTATGCATCAACAGCCACTGGGTAGCTCTGTATGACTCAAGGAGATATACACTAGCCATGAGCACCGACAACTAGGACTGTTTCTTATTTGAATTTACACTAGATAGAAGAGTAGTCAAGCATAAGGATTTGTTATAAGAAAAACGTGGTAAAATATTTAATAACTACGTTTGATACACATTAAAAACTATAAAATGATGGATATTTTGAATCCTAGAAAATAATCACTAAAATTCAGTTCATCTGGTTCCCTTGTAAGTGCACCAAGAAACAGTATCTGTGGCTATCATATTTCTATTGGACAGAACCCACATTAACTTCTGATTGCATTTGCTTTTGTCTTGCTCGTGGGAGAGACTTGACTTTGAAAAGCAACATTTCTTCTTTTAATCTTCTCTGGGAGAACAAGTAACTCCCCAGAACGCTTATTTCATATCAAGAGGGATGTTGTTTTAGGACACAGGCAGCAAAGTGTGCCTCTTGGTAACAGTAACAGCAAGGAAAAAGCTCCATTAACCCAGCAGCTCTCAGGAAGCCCTCCTTCCCAAATCCTCTCCGCAGGCCTGTGAGAGAAGTAGTGTTTCTCAGGGAAAGGAACTCTTAGAGGGACCCCAGCCAGCAGATGATGAGGGAGAGAAATTTCACAGCTCTCTATGGTCCGTGTACCCAGGGCTGCCTGGAAGGGCAGATGTCCCGGCTCAGGCTAACTGATACAGCTAACTAGGCTCCTTCTACTTACCAAATTGTTTTCTCCTCAACCTTCCTAAATTCCAGAGACCCCGGAATTCTCCCTCATTACCTGATAATTTGGCTCCTTTGCTATTACTTTGTAACTTTAAATGCACAGCTATTCAAGGAGGAACATTTTCTCTGATGCCAAGTTCTTCCTCAATGGTCCTCCGGAGCTCACATATCTCCTGACTTGATTCTGGGCCATGTGGTGGAAGACTCTGTGTCTGTAACTGCCCCCTCTCCCTTCCTCCCTCCCACCACCCCAAGCTTCACACCCAGGCATAGTTTCAGTTCTGACCTACAGTCAAAGCAGCGACCCTCAGAGAAACCAGGGCTGCGATGGTCTAAACTGCCTGCCAAGATTGCTCTGATTGGGTTTCCCTGGGTGCTGAACAGGCAATTTTGCCTTTGGCTGAGGTTCAGGGTAATAAGCCCTAGAAAACACTCACTGAGAGGAAAGTCAAGCCGAGGTCTGTGTGGGTGCATCGTGTCTGGGCAGCCCTCCTGTGGCACTCCCTGCTCCCCTTCCCACAGAGTTCCTGAATCCTCCCTCGGAATTTCCTGAGGGACAGCAGGGATAAGGACACCCCTTGTTCTAATGAAGTGATTCTGGATTCCTGATGGGCCCCTAAATAGCTCCAGGATGGGGCTGGTTGCCAGAAAGACCAGACCTTGACTGGAAACTGGTGATTTTCAGTCCCCTTCCCCAAAGCAGGGCGCTGGAATTTCAATTAACGACCAGTTGTGCCTGTTGAATTAAACCTCCACAGAAGCCCCTGGACGCTGGGATTTGGAGAGTTTCTGAGTTGTTTAGCCAATGGATCCACATGTCAGAGGGGTACACCCAAACCCTACTGTACCTCTAGTTTAAGCAGAGTATCTTCCTGAGCTCATTGAGCCATTCTACCAAATCATCACACGTGGCGTGTGGGTGTGGGGTCACTATGGCTTACAGCACATCAGTCGGAGGTCAGGTGGCTGGGGACCTGCTACCAGCATCTCTGAAGGCAGAGTTGAAGGACAAGCCCTTTAACTCCAGGTAAACTGTCAGAATTGAGTTGAATTGGTGGCACTGAGTTAGTGTCAGGGAGTCGGAGAAGTGGCATTTTAAAAAGCCCATGCATCTGGTGTCAGGAGGAAAGAGCATGCCAGCTGATCAACTGTCACAAAGGCCAAACTGGGAGACGACAGCAAATGGCACAGGGCCCTGCTCTTTTTCCACCGGCACATTAAAGATGCAGCTCCTGGACACAGAAAATGGGACCTGGTTTACACTTGCAAAGTCTCATGGCTTCCTAGCATCCATTTAGTGCTGAACTCCCATTTCTGATCTCACTTGACTTGGATGAAAATGTCTTAAAGATAAGAGAAATATTAAGTAAACCAATGCCATGTTGACTTCCAAGCCACGCATGCATCCTGCCTACCTATAGGATGAGGCTCTGAAATAGATAAAGGTGACAGTCCCATACTATCAAAATAAGCCTTGAAACCCCTCCGCAAAGCCCTGCCCTGGAGAACGATATCATGTCTGTCACTGGATTCCACATGTTCTCCAGGGGTGGAATACGGCTCCTCAGTGGAGTGCCTAAGTAGCTCATTGGCTCCGGCTAAGAGGACAGAAGAGCACACATCATTAACACAGGACCTGTGAACTGTAAGAATAGTGCCCAAAAGGCACCAGGGTTATATAAAGCATATTGCTCTGTCATCTCGTGTTCACTGAGGTCACTGGGTGAAACTCAGGCTGACATAGAAGTTCTCTCTTCCCTGTACTCCTGTTGCCATTGGTTGCTTAGTTAAAAGCTTCCCAAGGGCATGGAACTTCATTTTGCTCATCAGTAGATCCCTAAGTGTTTAGTTCCATGCCTGGCATATAAGGTCTTGTCAACTGGATAAGAGAATCTACTCCTCTCCAGGCTAAGCTGTGCCCACAAATTCTTCAAAGACCTACCACCTAGCTGCCAGCCCCTGGGGAGCTGTGTTGCCCTGGCTGGAGAAAGTCACACCAAACTCTTCACAAAGAGATCTTTTACCATTTAGGAGGCCATGGAGGCCCCAAGCAAGAGTTCCCGGCATTGTGAGATCCGGCATAGTGGTACACGCCGGTAATCCTAGCACTTGGGAAGTAGGCAGGAGGATCAGGAATTCAAGGCCAGACTCAGCTACATATGGAGTTTGAGTCCAGCCTAGGTTACATGAGACCCTGTTTCAGAAAAACAAAAGCAAAACAGAAGCCTCCTGATGTTATCTACTCTGATAGGCTGCAGGGACACTCTAACCAATTAAATGACATCTCCGTAGTTTCAGAGAGATCTATGTTCCACAAGGGCAGAAGGATTTTTCTTTAAAGCACCCCTACCCAGTCCCCACCCCACCCCACCCCCTTGCCCAGCCACTGGAAACAGAAATAATTCTTCAAATGCCATGACCTAAAGGGTCCCTGAGCTGGGCAAGTGCATGGGTGCTGCCATAATGGCCTTTACAGCCCACCTCTTTATGTTTCAGCCCCTCTTCTAAGTCAGCCTGGTGGCTCTCTCTTTCCTTCTCCTTAGGCTTCACCAGGGGCTTTTTATCGCATCAGTACCACTGCTGAATGGTGACACAGGTCACCTGCTGGGCCTCTCTAGACCTTCCACCAGCCTCATCAGGAGTGGGCATGCTGTGGGATTGTCTGTATGTCAAACATGTTGCTTATTGGTCAATAAATAAAACACTGATTGACCAGTGGTCAGGCAGGAAGAAGTATAGGCGGCACAAGGAGGAGAGAATTCTGGGAAGTGGAAGGCTGAGGAGACACTGCCAGCCGCCACCATGACAAACAGCATGTGAAGATGCCGGTAAGCCACAAGCCATGTGGCAAGGTATAGATTTATAGAAATGGATTAATTTAAGATATAAGAACAGTTAGCAAGAAGCCTGCCACGGCCATACAGTTTGTAAGCCATATAAGTCTCTGTGTTTACTTGGTTGGGTCTGAGCTGCTGTGGGACTGGCGGGTGACAGAGATTTGTCCTGACTGTGGGCCCGGCAGGAAAACTCTAGCTACAGTGGGCATGTGGTTGTCACCACCCGTTCTGACGGGCTGGACATAAAGAAGTGTCCCACAGGAGAGCTGATGGGGCAACGGCCTACAGGATGAGAGAAAGACAAAATTTACAGGCACTGGACACCCTTCAGCAGAGCTCAGCAAATGCCAAGAGTGAGACAGAGGAGCCTGTGCCCCAAGGCATCATGGTTCTATTTTCATGAAGACTAGAGAAAATCTTGAGATGGTAACAACCTGAAGAAGGGCTGTCAGCCCTGCCGTTCAGTGCTCAGAGTTCCCCACCCAGGTAGAAATTTCTCATTTGCAGAGCATCATCTCCCAACCACACAGGGGCTATGTGTCTGTAAGAATAATAAACTTAAGTTTACTTATTCTAAAGTTCCCAATCTCCCTAATACTGCAACCCTATAATACAGTCCCTCATGTTGTGGTGACCTCCAACCATAAAATCACTTAGTTGCTAATTCGTAACTGTAACTTTGTGTGGTTGATATATTGTACACCCCAATAAACTTATCTGGAGGTCAGAGAACAGAACAGCCACAATATTAAACATAGAGGTTAGGCAGTGGTAGCATACGCCTTTAATCCTAGCATTCCAGAGGCAGAGATCCAGAGGGATCTCTGTGAGTTCAAAGCCACACTGGAAACAGCCAGGCGTGGTAGCAAGAGTCTTTAATTCCAGGAAGTGATGGCAGAAAGCAGAAAGGTATATAAGGTGTGAGGACCAGAAACTAGAGCCTGGTTAAGCTTTTAGGCTTTTAGCAGCAGTTCAGAGCTGAAATTCATTCCAGATGAGGACTCAGAAGCTTCCAGTTTGAGGAAACAGGATTGGCTGAGAAGTTGGCGAGGTGAAGTTAGCTGTGGCCAGTTCTGTTTCTCTGATCTTCCAGCATTCACCCCAATACCTGGCTCCTGGGTTTGTTTTTATTAGTAAGACCTTCTAACAATTCGTGTTACAACTTTGCTACTGCTATGAATCGTGATGTCACTGTCTGATATGTGACCCCCACGTTGAGAAGAAAGTAAGGAATGGAAGCAGGTTAAAGGCAACACACTGAGTTGGGGTGAGTTGCCAATCCAATGTGACAGGCGTCCTGAAGACAACAGAAGAGACGTGAAGAGAAGGGCATGTGACAGTGGAGGCAGAGACTGGGGTGACACATCTACAAGCCAAGGGACACTGAGGAATGTTCGGCAGAAGCTAGGAATACTAAGGGAAGGATCCACCCACAAACTCTTCAAAGGGATCACGCCCTATTGAGACCTTGATATCAAGTGTGTGGCCCCAAAAAGTGTGAGCACGTACTTCTCTGTAGTTTCTATTTTATCATAACAGTCATTGAAAACTGACATAGCACCTCTCTGTTTTCACTAGGTCCAAATTTACCTCAGCCACTCACAACTATTAGGCACCCACTGTATACCAGGCATTCATCTAACAATAAGGAAAGACACTGAAACATCTCTGCCCTCGAAGGCTTACATTCTAGTATAAGAGACAATAAACTATCCAAAGAAAAAAGGAGTAAAATGCACAGTTTGTCAAGTGATGCTACATCCTGGAAGGGCCCACAGAGTGAGGTATGTAGCCATTTTTCAACCTCCACAAACCAAGCACCCTCAGTGGATGCTGTGCCAAACATCAAACTCGATATTCTAGTGCCTTGATTCTTACAAAAACTGGTACACCGAGTAAGGGAATATTGGGTGGGGAAAGAGCCCTCTGTTGAAGCAGAGTCTGTTCCAAAGCCAGGAATGTCTCAGTCTTGACTGTCACCATCAATGGAGAAAGTGATCTAAGAGCAAAGAGAGAGGCCAAAAAGAACATTCCAAAGGAGCTGGTGATTAGGATGCACGTGCTGCCTTATTTATAGCCGTCAACAAATGCTGAAGCTATAGAAAAGACTTCAAAACCCCAGAAGTGATTCTGCTGCCCAAAATCATACAGAAAAGGAAGCAGCAGAAGGTGCTAGGCAGGACTTTTCACTCCCCTAGGAAAGAAAGAGGAAAGAAGGCCCCTTCTATAATGAAGATAATGAAGAGGGCCCTCCAGCATTGCTGCCTAAGCAGTAGTCAGAGTCACGTGGGGTTACTGAGCTCAGGACACATGCTAGTGAGAGTGGAAACTTGAGTCTCTTCAATGGATTGATTTACATTGAAGTAATTTAAGCAGCTAGTATAATATTATAAACCTGCGGTAATCAAAGCAATCTAGTTCTAACATAAAAACAGACCGGTGGGTCAATGGAAAAGAACAGAGCCTAGAAGCAAACCCAGACATACGTGGTCTTTGACACCGTAGGAGAAAGAGAGTCTCTACAACATAGTGCTGGGGAAACTGAGTCCCCACATACAGAAGAGAAAACCTGGACCTTTATCAACTGTGTGATGGAGAAAATATTCACAAATCAAGTATCTTATGAATCTTTGCTACCTTTGTAGGGGACTCCTATAACTCAATGGCAAAAGTGAATAAATAAATAATAACACAATTTTAAAAATAAGAAAAGGTTCATACAGACATTTTCCCAATCAAATCACACAAATGGCCATTGGATACATGAAAGTTGTTCAACTTCTCTAGTTAGAGGCAAATCAAAACCACAGTAAGATGGTATCTCGTGCTGGCTACACTGTCCACTATCCCAAAACAAAAGAATAAAAGGGATTAGACACAGAGAGATACAAGGGGAAAGAATATAATAAGTTGGTGTAGCCATTATAGGAAACAGTATGAAAGAACAGTATGAAAGTTCACTATAAAATTAAAAAGAGAGATACTTTATGGCCCATCAACCCTACTCTAATTACAAAATAAATAAATAATAAATATTCCCGAAGGAGTTGAAAAGTGGCTCTTGAGGAAAAGCTGTTCATCGTGGTCTTATTCGTCATGTGTTCAGGATGTGGAAGAGCCTACAGGTCTAATGGTGGATGAGCGTATGATGAGAAGTGTATGTACACACAATGGAATATTAGTCAACCATGAAAAGAAGAAAATCCTCCTATTTGTAACACGATGAATGAAGCTGGGGATGTTATACTGAATGGAATGAGCCAGACACGGATATCAAAATCCTACATAATCCCACTTAACTGTGGAGCCTAAGAGTCACATTCATAGAATAAAAGAGTAGGACCAGGTGGGAGCGAGTAGAGCCATGGGAAGTATTCAGAAACGGCATAAAATTAAAGTATTGCAAGATGGCTAAGGCAGGCCTGGAGATCTATCCTTAGAGTTACAATACTAAATTATATATTTGAATTAACTTTTGCTGCCAGAATAGAGCTCATGTTAAATATTCTTATAGCAAAATGATAAAAGCAATAATTAAGAGAGCAGGGGGTATTAGATACATTCAAGGAATTAATTATGGTGGTGGCTTCAGGATCATAATCTTATTTCAAAGTCTAGTTGTATATATTAAATATATACAATATTTTTGAACATCAAGACCTCAATGAGAGATTTTTTTTTACTTTTATTTCTTTATTATTAAGAACTTTTCTATTCATTTTACACACCAACCACAGATCCCCTTCCCCTCCCTCCTCCCACCATCCAACCTTCCCTCCCCCCCAACCCACACCCCATTCCCACTTCCTCCAAGGCAAGGCTTCCCATGGGGAGTCAGCAGAGCCTGATACACTCAACTGGGGCAGATCCAAGCCCCTCCCCCGTACCAAGGCTGCGTAAGGTGTCCCACAGATTTTCTTAAATATTTAATGAGGCTTTACAGAATGCACTATTACATAGAGTTACTTGTAATAAGTATTTCCTTCATTACATGGTGCCCTTGAAGGTGGAAACAGCATCATCCCTACTTTCTGATGGAGGACACAGCCTTGGCAAGATGACTTGACCTGACCAATGGGAAGGCTGCTTTTCAAAACTAACTAGAGCTGGAGATCCCCGACACCAAGACCCACAGTCTTCCTCCTGAGCCTTGCTCCTGATGGCACATTTCATTCAATAGTTCCTCCATTTGCCATCAGAGAAAGGATGGGAGGGGTGGAAATTGAAATTTGGAGGGACAAGCAGAGCAAATCTGGGTTTACCTGACCTCTTAGTGGGGACCTAGAACTTCAGTCAGTGTCCTTAAGTCAATCAGTACTGTTTTCCATGTGGCTGGGCAAAATGCATGGAGCAAATAGGGCATGGATGCAGACTTGTTGATTATCTTATTAAGTAAGACAAAGATGACAGATTGAGTAATCCTGCTTGTCCCTGGGGAGCTCCCATGACACCACTGGGAGGGAGGTATCTTTGTGGTGGAAGACACTAAGGTAAGGGAAAGAGGACAGAAGTAATGGAGCAGCATTTCCAGTGTGGAAGTTGCATAAGGAGAGGTGGAGAGAGGAGACAGTGACTCTTCTCCCTCTCTGGAGACACTGCCCTCCCATTCTTCCTCCCCCCTCCCCCCCTCCCCCGACAGTGAAAGGGGTCACTCTGGCTTGGTGACACTTGCTGGCTCTGCTGCTTTGCCAGCCCGAGTGACCCCCTCCACTGTCAGGGAGAGACATGGAGCAAGCCTCAGAGGCTGATTTTATTAAAGGCTGAGATGCCTCATTGAGGCCTGAGGCTATCTAACAGATAATCAAAAAACTACTTTTTTTATCTTCAGTTTGCATCTCCTTTTGCCTTCAACTTCGGGTCTGCTTCCTGCTTAGCTCTGCACATAGGCATGCAATTATTTAAGGAATGTCTATCTGTAAATGGTCACACGGGGGTGATGAGCCCTAAATAAACCCGAGTCTCTGATTCCCCTTCAAGCCTGAAGCACAAGCCAGCTTTGTGGGGACATGTGGGCACTGTCTGCAACCAGCTTTTATGATACCTGTTCCAGATGCCCCCAGAGCGGTACCTCAAAATTCACAGTGGTTGGTTGCACTGTAACCTGCCAGAAACAGTGAGTCTTACCAGGGAGAGCAGCCCATGGTGAGACTCAGGAGCAATTGCCCACACAGGAGGAGTCGCCCCGACTCTGGGAACTGACACTATCCTGGATGACTTCCCTGGAGCCTCCCAGACCGAACTGAGATAATAACCACACAGACTACAGAGAGCTAACTGCATTTGTGTGTATTCTCGCTCCTGTTTAATCCTGAAATTATGCAGTACAACCCCCACAGCCCCCTTTTCTTTCCAACAAGGCAGATACAAGAGCCCTGGTGCCCACTCTGCTATCACCGAGATTTCTGCAACATTAAGGGGCTAGTTTATGGCGGAATCCATTCCGTCTCTTAAAAAAA
>CABHPH010141772.1:59613-76304 GCA_902168325.1 Peromyscus nudipes | reverse complement strand
TGCACACATGAACATGCACACACCTGTACACATGAACATGCACACACACGTCCACACAAAATCCCCAGCTGTTTGCCCATCGCGCGTCACCTCACCTCCTTGTCTTCATTTACGTTTTTGGGCGGTAAGTTGTTTTTCTGTCTTCAGTGTCTCTCACGTCATCCTCATAGTCCTTGCTGCGGTCTGTGGTTTTCCTCAGTCTGATTTCCAGTTCACTCGTTCTCTCTGATGGCTGACCTGCTCTTGGACTTTGCTTGCTTTTTGAGACAAGCTCACGATGTGCCGTACAGGCTGGCCCCAACCGTGCGCTCTTCTTGCCTCTGACCCCGGTGCTGGGATTGTAGACATACAGCACTGTGCCTGCTTTTATTCCCTGTTTGCCCTATCTTCCCTTTCTTGTGAGCTTTGTTCAGTATTTACATAAAAACAACCGTACCTGAAGCATACGGTTGAGTAAGTTCTGACAGACGTGGGGCTGTCTGACCTTACACATCACAGTCCTGTCACCCTCCAAGGGCAGTTTTCCCCAGTCCCTTAAAACCCTCCGCTCCTTTCCGCCCCACACCCAGGCTCCTGGGAATTGATTGATATGCTTCTTGTCGTTTAGATTAGTTAGCCATTTTTAGATTTTGTGTAAAAGAACACCCCTTTGAATAATCTCCTCAGCTTGGCATAATTTGAAGGCTTCAGAGGCCCCAGGGGTGACTTGTGGTTCAGAATCCTTGGAGACCAGCAGTCCTTGTTTCTAGGGACATTATTTTCCAGTTTCTCTTTTCAGTACAAATGCAGCTCCAGCCTGACTGTACACAAGAGCCTCCTAACCAGCTTCACCTTTTACAGAAGGCCGGACTGTTACCCTCTGATGCTGCCCACTATTAAAACCAAGGCTCCATGCCACAGGGTCTCCCCGATGCTCTGGGGTGACTGCCACTGTGATTCTTTCTCAAGACCTCCGAGTGTGAGTTTCCATGTGGCCTCTGGCAATTATATCTACGTTTTTTCAAAGCTCAATTTTATATGTGAAAAATAATTACTATTTAAGTGTTTTATTTCTATGGTAAGAAGGGTGGTTCAAACATTAGAGTTCATCTTATTCCAGAAACAGAATTTCTGTTTAGAATCTTTGGGCTTAGACACCACACCCAAACCTGCCTCCCTCCCTCCGTGGTAGTTCTTACACATCTCATTTTCTTCTCAACTGGCTGCACCACCAGCTGCTGGCTCTGTTGCTAATGACTTGGATGCCCCTGGTTTACTGCAAGCCTATAGACTACGACTCTTATTCTGGGTGAGAGGCCTGGAAAGTCACAGGATTGTTTTTGGTTTTGTTTTGTGTCGTTCCCCCCACCACCCACCACCCACCCCCAGACAGGTTTCTCTGTGTAGCCCTGGCTGACCTGGAACTAGCGCTGTAGAGCAGGCTGCCTGGAATTCAGAGATCTGCCTACCTCTACCTCCCAGTGCTGGGATTAAAGATGTGCACCACCACCGTCCTGCTTACAGTTTTAGGGAGTTCACTCCATCGTTATAAAAAGTCAGGATCCTCACTAAAATCTTTTATGTCCTTAGATCCTCGGTGTTGTTGCTGTCTTCAAACAAGAACACTTTACTAGTATCCTGTGTTTCATCTTCTAAATGTATTTCCACATTGTGTATGTAGTTGAAATTCTGCTAAATGAAGAATTCTTATTTCAGGTCCATTTTCCCGTGGTCTGTGTTGTCCACAGCCACCAGCTTCAGTGTGTCTTCCCGGGGAACAGGAGACCTAGCAAAACAGCACCTTTGGCACAGCCCGTTGAACAGAACTTGGGCATCTGTTGGCCCTCACTAATGCATGGAGTGTGACTTGGGCTGTGGAAGGCACAGTCCAGAAGCCTGTGGTGCTGGCCCTCCATATGCCGCAGCTGCCCCGCTTTCCTAGCCCTCCCGCCCTTTGCTGTTTTCTGCCTCATTCATCACAGCAGCGCTGTAACGCGAGGTGATTGGTCACATAGTGTGTTTGCAGCAAACCTTTCTGACTTGCAGTATGTAAATGTTATTCATCGATGCGGGCTCTGCAGCTGTTGCCTTCTCTGAAGCCCTGGCCCATTCCACTTGACTGAAGATGCCTGGATGTGAAGGCTTCAGATAGATTCTGGTTACCACGCTTGGAGGTGATCAGGGAAGCTGTCTGAGTCCTGTGAAGGGTGAGATGCTGAGTGTGCTGTGAAAAGAACAAGGGAAGGGAGCTTTCCGGCCATTTCAGTTAGGCCAGGAGCGCCTCATCCTGGCTTTGTCTGCTTGCTTGCTTGAATACAGTATAAATTTTGAATAAAGGGAGGTGATTCCTCATATTGATCACTAATGTAAGAGTGGTCATAATTGGTACCACGAGAGAGCTGTTGGTATCTAATTATGAGCAAGTACACTGACAGTATTGATCCCCTGATAGGAAGGGGTTTTAAGGATCTGTTTGTGGTTTTATAGATGCTGTAATCACCTGCTCTAGTACTTTTAAAATGGTTGTTAAAAAGGCTATTTATTTACGTCATGTCAGGTTTTAGGGGTTCTACAAAGTTGTTTTCCCCCAGTTGCTGTAAGCCATAAGGACCATTTCCCAAGGGAAATGAGAAGAGAAAATGGTTAAAGGAACAGTAAGCAGTTACCAGTGCATAGGTCTCCGAGGGTCTCCAGATTTGCTATTCATTTCATCCTCCAGAGTGAGAAAGCCTGAGAAGTGTAATCCTTTTTTCCTCATCCTTTCTTCCTTTGCTTCCTGCCTGTAGATATTTCCTGGGTGCTTTTCCTGGAACTGGCCCATAAACTGAGTGTGGGTCAGTGAATCTGGTTCTTCCCTGACCCTTTTAATGTAAGGGAAGGAGAAGACCATCTCACATGGGGGTTTATAGTTGGTTCAGAAAGGGAGGAACAGGATTTGAACTGTCCTTAAAAGCCTAGCAAGCAGTACAGGAGGTTCACTGTTAGGGTGAGGTGACATGTGTTTGCGTGGATGATGGTGGCTGCATGTGTGCATCTGTATAGGTGTGGTGCCAGCCAGAGGACATGGCCTCAAGTTTCTTTTACTTTGTTGTTCGAGGCAAGGTGGCTCACTGGTCTGGAACTTGCCACGTTAGCTGGCTGGCCAGAAAGCCCCAGTGACCTACTGAGTACCGGGATCCCAAGCACATAGCACCATGCCTGGCTTTTTACATTTGTGCTGGTGATCAAACTTGGGTCTTCATGCTTGCTTGAGCTAGCCCCTAGACTCCTTAGGAGTTATTAAAGCATAAAAGATTGGTAGCCTAGCATTGGGGATGATGAAATAAATATGCATATATTCAAATCTGGAGCCTGCAGGTATTGCTGACTGGTTACTTATAGAGTATGAAAACCAGTGGGATCAAGGGTGACTCCCACTTTTTAACCAGTCACCATCTCTTTTCACTGAGATGGGGAGTTGAAGACTTTAGAGGACATGCAGTTGAAAGGCCGGGTACACAAATGGAGGTATCTGTATTCAACTGGAAATGCAGGTCTGGACTTAAAGGGCAGAACTGGGTAGATGTCTACACACAGAGCCAACAATGGGATTAAAGCTGGGGGAGAGACTGACATCATGTTGTGCCTGAGCCCAAGGTGAAGCCTTAGCATAACTTACTACCGACACTTAGGCATCCCGACATCAGGAGACAGAAAGAAGAGATCCTGCAAAGGAGCCTGAGAAATGTGGGGGTGGGGCTGAGGGATAAACATTTCCTTAAGGATATCTCTAGCCAAACAGAGCTCAAGCCAAAGGCGGATGGAGAGTGAACCACTGCGTCCAACAATCTGGAGGTGTTCCTTGGTGTTAGGGAGGGATGGAAACCCAACTCTGAGTAGACCTGAGTTAAAGAGTGAGAACTTGGAGATGCTACCAGTCCTTTTGGGGAGGCTTGCTGTTGGGGGCACAGAGGAGAGGTGACTGTGGAGGAAATGAGACAGGGCATCTTTTCTTATTAGTACCGTTTATCCCCAGAAGGCTGGGTGTCTTGGCACAGATCTAATGGCCTGGTAGGTTTGATATCAGGGTGACGTTCTGTAGATTATTTTCAGAGAATCATGAGGAGAGGTTGAGGGAAGCTAGAAAATATTGTAAATTTGAGAAGCAGTGATATGATATGACATAAACCATTTGGAGTGTGTGTTGTCTAGGATCACAGATGATTTTAGGGTCTGAGATGAGTGTAACGTCACAAGTTCCAAGTGTTCTTACGGATGTTCTGTTGAGAGGAGCCAACACCTGGGTAGTGGAGACTACTAATCAGGAAGGATATATCGTCAAGGGAATTCTGCTTTGTTCAGGAACTGTCTGGAGGTCCCTTGGTAAATGACCATTACAAAACCATTAGAGCTAGCATATTTGACTGGTGTCACTGCCAGGCGAGTGATAGTGATGGGTTTCTGCACCTGCCCTGCATCCAATTTCTTTTCCTGGAGTCTGACAAACATAATACTTCCTGTTTCCTTACAGAGGTACCTTATTGATCTATTTTTAAGAGCTAAATTTGTATTTTAATTATTATTTTACACTCTCTAGTTCAGCAAATCCTTTAAAACTGACTAACGTCAGTTGTCCTCAGCTTCTGAAAAAGAGCAAGAATGAGCATCTGTTTGGTACTGACTTGGTGATGTTCACAGCCATCTGGCAGGAGTCGAATCTGTTAGATTTTCCTGGAGAAATGCGTGTATTTAACAAGGTTCTTTCTCCTTTGTCTTCACAGCTGACCTTGCATCCTTAATGGACAAAGCATATGAAAGGAAGTTGCCTGTTAGTTCTTTATCGATATCACGGGTAAGACCATTTTAAAAGAAAGTTGCCTGTTAGTTCTTTAGCAGTATCACAGGTAAGAACATTTCAAACCTATTTTCAAAGAAGGAAACAAGCAAACAAGACTGTACAGACAAGGCTGTGTTGTGGAAACAGTAGTCACCATGGGAACTATCTTTCCACGGTATAGTATGTTTTTATAATTACCAACAGATATTTTATGATGTAGTGGCTGAAATGAGAAGAAATATACCAGACTCAAGTTAGCAATCACTGATTTGTTTTTTCGTCTGGTTACGTTGTTCTGTGTATTGCAAGTTAATATATGCTGTAGTGTAAGGACAGTAAACACACTTTCAGTAGCTGACCAACATCTATGAAAGAGTAGATACTGTTATCACACCACTGCTGCTCGACAGTGGGGGACGAATACCAGGCCAGCAGTCGGGAGTAGTAGTTGGTAGGAGCCACTCCGGAGCACTGCCATGCTCTTCTGGTTTCTTGCCATACATCATGTGTGTTTGTTTGCACAGGAGTGTGTTGTCTGTGAGGCCCAGATGATGAGGTCCCTCTCCAGATTCACACAGCTTGTAAGCAGAAAGGCTGGACCAACAAAGTCCACTTCTGTTGCCTCGCTCCATCACATGTACCTGGTCTTGTCTTGGAGGTGATTTCAGGTTATGACACTAGGCAGCAGCACCCTCAGTTTCCCCATTTCCGGTTTGAGGGTAGTTGTGTCTCCCTTAGAGGTGATGAGCTCTCAGGGGTGTCTTTTGTAGAAGCGAGCAGGATCCTCCAGTGGGCGGTATTAAATCTACTTTCCTTCCAGCCCTGATCCTTTCTCTGTGCCTTTTGCCCCTTTAATGGGGAAACAGTTCTGTCATCATGTAGATTTGAGGGACTCGTATCTGGCAGAGTGGTGAAGAATTGGGGACCATTGTTTCAGGGTGGTCACCCCTCTGTGGGCTGTAATACCCGATTTTTGTTTAGACAGCACTTGGAACTTCAAAGAGCTTTTGTGTGCATGTTCCAACCTGAGACTCATGCTCCTCAGGGCGGAAGCCTATAGCTGTTTATACAGATGGAGCAAGTAAGTCCCAGAGGGGCTGTGCCATCTGTTTGTGCCACAGGCAGCTATCAGGAGAGCTGGTTCTCAAGCTCGGGGCCTGTGTTTGCACCACATGGTAGCTGCCCTTTAATGGATTTCTAAATCAAACCCACAAGTCCTGGTTATTTTTAGAAAGTCTCTCTTTTTCATCCCTTCTCTCTTCACGAGGTTCTAGTTAAGCTCACAGCACGCCTGAGCTCTTACTAGATCTTCCTGCTTCTGATTTCCCTCTTGAGGGTGGAATCCATCCACGGGTAATGATTTCTGCTCGTTTAGATCCTGGGTAAGGAACATACAGATTTTTTTCAGGTGCTAGAGGTTGAAGCTAGAGCCTCATGAATGTTAGTCACCTGCTTTCCACCAGTAAGCTGCAACCCCGGGCCCAGTGCTTAGTAGATTTTATAGCTTGAAGGAGCCTTCAATCCTAAAATGGTTGTTCCATATCAACGCTAAAATCAGAGGGAAAGTGGTCACACACTGACTTCTCTACACTTAGATCTTCATGTTCTGAACAATGTTGTTCCAGCCTTAAGAGTCCGCACCATTTCAACCATGTATTTCGTGGATTTGGAGGGTGGGATGTAGAGGAAAGACGAGATAAAGGTGACAATAGCTGTAAACACCGCTCTGAAAGGCTTCATCTTGTGTGAGCAAGGTTTGGGTTTGGCTTTTACTTGGTGCTTTATTGTTGTTTGTTTTGTTTTGGACCAAAGTTGTTCTACACATAGAAGAAAAGCTGTGGTGTTTGATTTATTTTCTCCAGTGTGAAGGATTTCCAGGATGGAACCATACCACAGGAACATCCTTCCAAGAACAAGAGTATATGTCTTTTAAAGAGCAAGGTATGAACGAGACCAAACATACGGCACAATTGTATTTAACCAAGATTTGTTTGTTGTTTTTTTTTCTTCTTTAGTTTGTGGACAACATTTCATCTCGAGAAGATATAGATTCTGCAGAATACTATCTTTACAAGTAAGCTCCCTGCTCACCTCTGGTTCACACCATTCTAACACTGGGTGTTTGTTTTTTCTTCTTTTGTAATATTGAGGTGTGTGTGTGTGTGTGTGTGTGTGTGTGTGTGTGAGAGAGAGAGAGAGAGAGAGAGAGAGAGAGAGAGAGATTGAAGCCAGCTGCATGTGGTCCAGAGCATGAACGGAAGACTTACCTAGTGCCTGGTTTCCCGTTCCATGCACACCATGTTTGAGACTCTTATTTGCTTCAAACCCGTGCTGCTCTGACTTGACATCTCGCTGTTTGCTTTCATCAGAACTAATGCTCTTTTTTAATTCTGTTCTTTCCATTATCAAGAAAATTAGCTGTGTTCTTAGCTTATTTGTTTTTTAAAGAAATGTTTTTGTGACATCATGGATGCTTTGATGTGTGTAAGAGTCTCGGTAAATTATACAAGGATAGCGGTGATGATGCTTGCTCACTGTCTAAATGGTTTCTGCTTCCCAGCCTCAGAGAATATACAGAACATACTAAGGCCTCAGAAATAGTTTTGTAAAAAGTAAAAGTTAGAAATATGACTTCTTGGAGTTTCTCTTGAGTAACTGAAATCAGAGGTTAAGCTTGGACACCAGAGCCCTGATGCTCTGAGGTACTTCCATTAGGTAGGCCTTCTGTGGTTGTTGTGGCTAACATCTTTACAGAGTGACTTTTAACCTCTTAGAATGACCTTAAAATCACATGCCTAACATGAAGAAATATCAAATAACTTCTTAATCTTAGATAGCCCACGGCTTCCAGTTGTCCTGCCCACAGGCAGCATTTTTTACTCCCTGAGGAGTGCCATCACTGAGAGCAGTGGTTCTCAACCTGTGGGTCATGGCCTTTTGGGGTTAAGTGACCCTTTCACAGAGGTCGTCTAAGACCATCAGAAAACACATATTTACATTATGATTCATAAGAGTAGCAAATTTATATTTATAAAGTATAAGTATAGATTTATATTTATGAGATAAACTTGTATTTATGAAGCAAAATTATATTTATGAAGTAGCAATGAAAATAATACTGTGCCGGGCGGTGGTGGCGCACGCCTTTAATCCCAGCACTCGGGAGGCAGAGGCAGGCGGATCTCCGTGAGTTCGAGGCCAGCCTGGTCTCCAAAGCGAGTTCCAGGAAAGGCGCAAAGCTACACAGAGAAACACTGTCTCGAAAAACCAAAAAAAAAAAAAAAATAAATAATAATAATAATAATACTGTTGGGGGTCACCACAACATGAGGAACTGTATTAAAGGGTTGCAGCGTTAGGAAGGTTAAGAGGCAGTGGCTTAGAGTAAAGCTTATTGCTGCCCATGGCATAGGCTTACCTCATTCCCTGTCACAGCCTGTAACCACCATCATATCTTAATTGACCAGTGGAGAGCCGTAGAATCTGGCCACAAGCAAGAGCAGGTCCCAGGACTGTGGCACACACCACCTTCCCGTCTTCTCATCCCTGGAGAACATTTGAAATCTCTAGACACCGCAGACATGAAAGCTTGGGAACCCCAGCATTGCGGGTACCAGGGATCTTTATAGAAAGGCTACTTTTGAGGCAGCAGAAGGGACAACAGACAGCTGGACATTGGTGTGGGCTGTGCACTGTTCTCTGGGAGCCAGCCACACTGGATCCTCTGCTTATGGTAGAAAAGGGAATGTGGAGGGAAAGGAGTGGGTGCTGTAGTCACCACAGCAAATTGGGGGTGTGTAAGACAGTCTGTACATTGAGAAGAACCCGAAAACAGTGATACTCTGCATCTGAAGGGAAAGTAAGCCAGAATAACAGTGATTCAGACAGTGGGGAGGGTAAAAGAAGTGAGAGTCAACACTTGGAAAATGGCATGCTAAGAATACCAGCAGTGGATGGTCTTGCAGAGCCGCTTCAGCTGAAGTAAGATCGGAAAGGTAAAGGCAGACACAGTAGGAAGGGCCTGAGGCCGAGGCCTCGTGCAGTGGCTGGGGTTTGCCTGGGAGGCTGGGGAAACAGGCCTGAGAGTGCCACACGTGTGCTCTTCCCGGGCTCTAATACACTCGTTCAGGAGTGGTCTTCGGGCCCTCTGAGGAGCCCTGGGCAGGGGAGAAATGAGGACCAGAGAGAGGGAGAGGCCCAGTGGTGCTGCCACAGACCCTTTGCTTCTGCCTGAGAAGCCATGCCTCCTACCGCTTTCTATATCGGGGTCTGCAGAGACCGTTTTATAGAGAGCTGCAGAGGGTAAGCATAGAAATCCCATTTCAGCGTCTCAGTAACGCTAGCGTTTCTGCCATCAGGAGTGTGGATGACAGACGCCTGCACTGTTTGCAGCATTTGTCTTTCTCGCCAATTAAAGTCATTGATTTTTTTTTTTTAATCGTATCACATTTGTAGCAGATTTCTAAAAACTGCTCATCGCAGCTCGGAAGCCGGTAATTAGACCTGCTCCTGGCTCTGGGGTTCCAGGCATTAATGATGCAGTGCATATGTTGCCTTATTTCCTCTTCTTAGTATCTTGATAATTGTATTTTGGTGTAATTGGTTTCATTTGTAAAAAGCCAGTTTGGAGAAAGGGTCCACAGGCCCACCTGCCAGAGGGCTCAAGGTGCAAAATACGAAAGTTAAAGGCTCCCTCTGAGGCCTTGTGAGCGACAGGTTCTTTTGCCTGGTCTTGGTCCTGCTTCTTTCTGCAGGCCTTTTGAAGTCTTCTTTGTTTTCTCTTCATACAAATATTTTCTTTTCTTCTTCTAGCTTGCCCTGTGAAGGAAGACAGACACATGACTGTCTCCAAATGAAAGGTTAGGTACAGTCAGTCCCTTAGAGTCCCTGTCAGGATGAGGTGGGTGAGAAGATTTCGAAGGCCCCACGTGGCTGTCTGGAGAGCAGGGGTGGGGTGGGCTGAGGGGGACCATTTCTGTCTTATTTTGGCATCATCAGGGCCTGGTGTGTAGTGAGGTAGAGAGCAGCAGCGAGCGAAGATGATTGATGCAGGAACAGTCGGCCAACGGCAGATGACACCGAGGCTGTTCAGCCGCCAGTGTCTGGGGAGGGCGTTTACTCCTTCCACTTAAGAACTTTCCTATCTGCAAATCTGTAAAATAACTAGGCTCCAAACATTCTTTTCTTCCGGGCAGGGGATTTTTTGTTTTTTACTTACTGTTTGGCTGTTATTTGAGAGGGAAAGGCTTCCGGCCTCTGCTATCACCTACAGCATTCGTAGCCATTAACTCTGTAGCTCTGTTTTATTGACCAGAGGCTAAGAGAGATTGCCTGAGTGATGAGCATGCGTGAGGACCAGGTGCTGCCTGTCCTGAGCTGGGAAGCCACAAGCTCCAGATGGAGGCCGAAGGGCAGCTCTGAGAAGGCAGCATGGGGTTGCCCAGAGCAGGACTACATGAAGGACCCAGGCAGGGCTGTGATTGTTCCCAAGGAAACTATGGCAGAAGGATTCAAGAGAGAGCATGATACAGAGCACAGTGTGGCAGGGAAATTGTGATTACAAGTAAAAGGAAATCCCTGGAATGTCGTGTAGTCTGTGGACTGTCCTCGTTTATTGTGAGACGGTCAGCTCTTTATCCCTTTTACAGCATTGCCTGTCTGGGGTCAGGGTTACTGTATGGTGACCATTCATAAGTTTCACACAGTGAACACCTCTTTTCCATTTTGGAGACCACCTTTCCTGGGCCTGCTAGTCAGGTTCTGAGCTGGACTCCCCCGTCCATGTAGACTGTCCACACTTAGACAGTGAACCTGGAGGCTGTGTCTCCATATTCAGGAGACAAAACTACATGTCATAGGAAAAAATGTGCTATGGATAGAAGCCATCATCTGTGGTTAGAGCAAGCTTTAACAGCTCCCGTGTTAGCATTTGATGACTATAATGGCATGCAACTCCAGCTGTAACACTTCTGCCCTCTCTTTTGGTGTCCTCTTTACTGAGGATGTTTGCAGATTGCAGTTTCAAAGGCTTGTTTAGGCTTCTGTATCATTTGGGGGGACTGTGGTGATTTACAAAAGCATGACGTTAAACTTGCTCCCCTTACCCTCAAAGCGTCAGTCATCAGAACTGGTTATTTAATCCTCAATGGAATGGTCATTCCTGAAGAGAGACAGGCCTCTCCAGTTATATGACATATTCTCTGTTGACAATTTTACAGTTCTGAAGTGGTCTGTAGTTTCTAGAAAAAGAGTGGTGAAAGTCGAATCCATTGTCACACAGTAGAAAAGGCTTCAGGGAAGGAGCTTTTCTTCAGAATCAGACTCCTGTGTTGTCATGGAGAGCAACATGCCACCCAGCAATGAGAGGAAGGCTAAGCTGGGAGGCTGGCCATGGTGGGGCAGCACGTCCATCCGCTGTGCCGTGGCGTCAAGCGTCCTTCAGCAGTTGCTCAGCTGACCTGGCGGATAACAGACAACAGGTCAGGAACAGCTGGGATGAGGCAGATGGCAGCCTGCATGTCTCCAGGTCCTGGGCTGGCAGCCTGTCGAAGGACCAAAATAGCTTCATTTTTCAGTGAGCAAAACTGCTGTGATGGCTCCTTGGAAGGCGGTATTGTGCCTGTGGGGAGAGGGGGAGGTAAGGGTTCATTAGGAGTGAGCTGCATGTGAATTTACACAGTAGTAGTTTTCCTCTGAGGTCTTAGAGAGTGTATTCTATAGCTGTCTTAAGTTTTTCTGTTAACATATTGCTTAGTTGCTGTGAAACTCAAACTTGATTTTTAAGTCTAAATGTCATGGGGCAGCAAACAATTCTTAGAACGTTTTTTTTAGGAACGGTTCCCTACTTTAACACTGCTGCATGCTGTAGTTGTTTTTATTTGCTAATCCTTACCCCAAGCCTAAGAGATAGTTAATTATTATTAATGCTCTGTATTGGACAGTAGCAAATTGGCAAATATGGTTCATGCCTGACCAGAGATTCGTGGAGTTGGTGAGGGGAATGAGAGCCTTTGGCCCCTGCTCCTTCAGAGTCTGTACTTTCCCCTCTGGTCTTTCAGCTTGGAGCTAGTTAACAAGAATGTGGTGTCAAGTCCATTTACCTTGCTTACACTTCTCGTGTGGCTTAGTGTTCCCAGAGTGGTCTGAGATGACTGCTGTCTTTCCTATAGGGGGAGGTGATTCCCCATCGGTAGTCTCCTGTTCTAGCAGACTGTAGCAGCCCAGGCTGCTAAGATACCTCCCCAACCATCTTTGCATCCTTTTGTTTCTCTGGGGTGAGTCTGTAGTGAGTGACTGGACATATGGGGATGGATGTTTAACTTGTAAAGAACTTGACTGTTGTTTTACAAGCGACTTAACCCTTGCTCTGTATGGAATCTCCTTCTCTCCACCTTAGGTGACAGATTAAGCTGGATCAATGTGTATTTATTTAGGTTTAAATTTGTGATTGCCTGATGATTCTTCCTTTGACAAATTGTTCACATTTTTCACCCTGTTCTGGGGGTTGTTTTCTTTTTACTGAATTTGAAAATTCTTCCTCTCAGTCTTGTATTTTCATTCACTTAACATGTTTTTCAAAGCATGCTTTCAACTTTGATGGAAATCCAATTCTTCATGGGTTTTTTTTTTTATGTTTTTGATGTCATCTAAGAAATCTTTGCCCAACTCAACACCATAGATATTTTTCTGATATTTTGCTTTAGAATTTTGTAATTTTAGGTTCTAGAGTTAGATCTATAATTAATTATTGTGGGGCGTTTTCCCACCAACCCCACAGCTTCCCAGAGTTTTCTTGAGTGTGAGCAGCAGGAAATATTAGATAGAAGGATTTAATGCGGAGAATCTTGCGGAGATAAACAGATAGAAAATAAAGGATAGCCTCGAGAGGGCCTGGAACCTTTTCCTACGGGCCCCGACTGTCTTGGCCCCAGGGTTTTTATAGAGACGCCACGGGGTGGAGCAAATGACCTCCTCCCCCAGCACAGCCAAGTGCAGACCATCTCAGACACCTGCACTCAGGCCCGTGGTCCTAATCATCCTCTATGTGGACCTGCTGGGTAAAGCCACGAGGAACCCGAGAACGGGCTCCCACAAATTATGAGGGATTTTTGTTTGTTTGTTTGCATAGAATAGAAGATAAGGCTCAAAGGTAATTTTTTTTTTTTTGTATAAAAACACCTAATTTTATCTAGGCCATTTACTATAAACACAATGCTCTTTTCACATTGCCTGGAACCTCTTGGTAATAATTTCTTCATATGACTTTTTGTTCTGTTGATTTCTGCTTTGCTTTATTTGGTGATACAAATGTAATGTCTTGGTAGCTATAGTTTTTAGTGTCTTTTCATTAGAAAACATGGATCTTCTAACCTGGTTCGGCTTTATCAAGATTGTTTTGGATAATCAGGTCTTTTCCATTCTATATTTATCTACAAGTATACACACATTTACATCTCCATGTGGTTTTTTTTTAAGATTTATTTTTATTTTGTGTATGAATGCTTTGCCTGTATACACACACACACACACACACTACAAGAGGGCATCAGATTACCTGAAACTGGAGTTATTGATGGGTGTGAGCTGCCATGTGAGTACTGGGAACCAAATCTTCTGCAAGAGTGACCAGTGCTCTTAACTGCAGATCCATCTCTCCAGCCCACACGTGCATTCTTTTTTCTTGTTTGTTTGTTTGTTTTTGTTTGTTGAGATAAAGTCTTAATATGCAGCCCTGGCTGGCCTAGAGCTTGCTATGTAGACCAGGCTGGCATCAAACTTACAAAGATCCACCTGCCTCTCCTCCTGAGTGCTGGAACTAAAAGTGTGTGCCATCATGCCTGGTGTGCACCCATAATGTAGAGGAACTAGGAATAAACCACTCAAAAGATATGTATTGAATGTCTCGTATGTATTTAGAAGAAAAGGAAAAGGGGTGAGTACAGAGAACAAGAAGAGAAAGATTAATTTTGTGAATCAGCTGGTCTTTTTCACTGAAACAAATAAACTGCTCTGACAGGGTTTGAGATGAAAATCCAGGGGGACAAATACCAATTACTATGTCCATAAGATGAGTCAGCGCTGTGTATAAGGGAAGTTCTAAAGCCAATAGGAGAGAGGGAGCTCTTTCTGACCCGTCCAGCAGGCCAGGTTATTTTGTGGGACTCGAGAAGGCACCTCCTAGAAACCAAGGGGGCGAGAGAGAAATGGAGACCCTGCACTTATAATGAATGACAAAAGTCAGTCTGAGTTGTGTCAAGGTCTCGTTTATTGCAAGGGGAAATGGGTTTATATATGTTGGGAGATGGGAAAATTGAAGGAGAAATGAAAGCTTGAAGAATGGGTTGATGAATGGGGTCCAGGTGAGGTTTCTTTGAAGAATAGGGCTGGGGGAGAGGTTTCTTTGAAGACTAAAGTCAGAGAGAGGTCTCTTTGGTCCAATGCTTGTGCAACTGACCAACCGAACATACTCAAGGAAGTTAGTCTAAAAATTCATTAATCTAAAGGTACATTCTGTAGTTTTTCCGGGAGTTATTGTTTCTTGTAACTTAGTAACGGTTATCATGGGTACAGTCACGTCAGATCAGCCAGGCAAGAAAGGTCACAGTGCAGTCATCCAACTTTTGGTCCCTAACAACTTTCTTAATTCACTAAAACTGCGGTGTAGTCGAAGGAAGGATGTGCTATCATCACTGCAAATCAAACAGACGGTGAATTGTTGAGGATGAGTATATATGTGAAGCAGTTCAAAGTCCAGACGAATCCCAGATCTAACAGGTAAATTCACTGTATTTATGTAACAGAGTTTATGGTTTAAAATGTGTTTGGGGGAGCTGGGGAGGTGGCTCAGCGGTTAAGAGCACTGGCTGATCTTCCAGAGGTCCTGAGTTCAATTCCCAGCAACCACATGGTGGCTCACAAACGTCTGCAATGAGATTTGGCGCCCTCTTCTGGCCTGCAGACATACATGCAGGCAGAACACTGTATACATAATAAATAAATAAATCTTTAAAAAAAAATGTGTTTGGGGCAGGCTGAAAGAGGGTTTAATGAAGTCATCAGCAAATATGCATTAAAAAGGTAGAACTTGAGGTGGGAACTGCAGAAGAACTGACTTTGGGGGCCTGTCATCAGAGAGAGAGGGGCTGTGGGAGGACTGAGAAATAAGGCTGGTAGATGAGGGGAAAATGACTGCAGAAGAGAGAGAGGGTGCTAGTCTGTCTTGACTGTGTATTGATATTAAATCAGTAAGTTGGTACACCATCCAAGTTGGACATAGTAGCACATGCCTATCATCTCAATACTCAGGAAGCTAAGGCAAGAGGGTCTTGAGTTCAAGGCTAGCCCAGGCTATATGGTAAGAGCCTGTCTCAAAAACAAACACAAATTACAGAGTATTTGCAAAGAGAACTTTGGCAACATAAAAATTATAAATGCATATATTCTTTAATCCAATTGTAGTTTCAGATATTGAGCCTGATATAGCCCCATACATATGAAATAATATCCATTGTAAGAAGTAAAACCTTGCCTATTAGCAGAAGCATGCTTAAAATAATTATTCTGTAACCATGTAGTAAATGTTATGCAGTGATTGAAAAAAAATGAGACTTAATGTATATTTGTATTTCCTGAGGAGTAAGTTAACAGAAATAGTAGATGAAAAGTTGTGGTTTGTGTGGCATGTGCAGGTACGTGTGTATGTATGTAATATGGGCATGTGCATAGCATGTCTTGGAGTGGTAAACACCACTCCATACAGAAGCTGTTAACAATGCTTTCTTTCAGAAAATACTCCGGGGTAACTTTTCATTGAATTCTCTCTTGGACCTTTTGAGTTTATGTTGTGAGTATGTGTTACTTTGTCAAGAAGGGTTCTTTTTTAATGATCCACGGGATAATTAATCATCATTAGACTCTTGAGAAATGTCTATCATAATGAAGGTATTCCACAAAGAGTAATAACATTTTTTTTATGTAATGGATAAATGTAGGAGGGAAATTAATTTTCCCTGCTTGCAGTGATAAAAGACCTGAGCTGTGGTACTCAGCAGTAGAAATGAAGAGAAATGTATTATACACAGGAGGGGACAAATCAATCCACAAAGTTAATGAAAAGTTGAAAGCAGAGAGGGTTGAAGAGTAGGCCCTGGCTGGTGGGAATGACTAGTACACTGGTTGAAGTGCTGAGATGGAGGAAAATTAGAAGGTGGCGAGAAGCTGGACAGTCCCCTTTTGATTGTACTCATACATATTCCTAAGTTGGCCGTTTTCTGCCCACTGACCATACTTAGGCTTTAGAGAAGAGCTGGCCGCAGACCTTTGGAGGAAGAACAGTTACCAAAACATACCATTAGGTTTTTCTGGCATTCTGGCACCCGCTGGGAAGTCGGATTCTGAGGCTTGTCAACTTTGGCATCTGAAATTGAAGTTGAAGTGACTTCTGTAAAGGCTGTGGGAGTCAAGTTCTCACAGCTGGGATGGGGACCTGACTGGTCCCTAGGCTTATCAAGCAGGCCAGTGTGTCTCTTCAGAGGCAGTCTCAGTATAACCAGGACAGAGACATAAGGAGTACTTAAAATACTTTGATCCACTGACAGTCAGACCTCAAGAAAGCCTAACAGATAAAGATATCAACAAAGTCCATTGTGTTGGGGAGGATAAGTGCTTAAAAACCCTGATAGCCTCAGAAAGGTGGGACTAGTTTAAGCTCCAGTCAGAAGGTGGGAGCAGCGTAAGCTCCTGTTTGATCTGTAGCGTGGACTGTTAAGCTGACTGTAGATACTAGCTACCCGGAGGAATGCCTGGCCTTTTCTCGTTAAAATCGAAGCCTCGAGTTGTGGCTATACATATCTTTAATCCCAGTACTCGGGAGACAGAGGCAGGTGGATCTCTGAGT
>CABHPH010141772.1:40377-59513 GCA_902168325.1 Peromyscus nudipes | reverse complement strand
AAAAAAAAAAAAAAAAAAAAAAAAAAAGCTGGAAGACTCAGACTTTGTGAGCATGAGGGTCTGGTCTGCTAGGCTTCTCTGAAACTCTGCTCAGTTCTGTGTTATTATTAACATTTCAGTTAGTTCTTTCACAATTATCAAAAGAAAGAGCAGTCCACATAAGACTAGGTCACAGAAAGGATGAGCTTTCTGATCTGCCGTGGCTCTTAGTTGTAAATAGCTGTGGTGTGCCCTGCTTACTTTAGACAGCTAAGTTTTGTGCCATATTTATCTTCATATTATCTATCTCTGAAAAGTCCACAAAGCACGTTTTGAATGACTTGAACAAAAATGGGGACTTAAGATATCTGTTCTGATAGCTAGCTGCCAAACCTTTTAAGGGTGATCCTTAAGAAACAAATTAAGATTCTGCGTAAGAAGATACTCTCTGAGGTCTGTTTCCTGCATTGTAGTCCTAGGGTCAACAGCTCTCTCTCCTAGCTGTTGTCATGATTGTAACAGAGTCAGGGTCCCCAGAACATGGCTCGTGGACACAGAGACAGTCAGACTCCTATCGATTGTGCAGCCCTCCTTTGGTAGTATTTCGCCTATGAGCTTGCAGATAGCTCTTGGGAGCTGGCACAGTGTTTAAAGGAAAGTGGAGTAGATAAACAGAGGCTTTGGGAGATCTGTGGGAGCAGAAGTTGCAATTGATTGCATCATGATCTTTGAGGCCAAAAGCAAATAAATCCTTAAGTATTTCCAGATGCTCTGTGTCTAGGGAAGTGGACACTTAGGAGCTTGGATGTGAATTCTCTTCATTGACTGTGACTGCTGTCGTTTTCATGATAGATTTCCCCTTGTGTTTGTTTTAACCAGGCAGGGTTTTTGAGGCCTGGTCTGTTCCTTTTAATATTGACGCTGGTTTTAAGACAGCATCCCCATCTCCTAGCTGGGAATAGGTGAGCTTGAAACTTAAAACTTGGGCTTTAAACCCCAGACTAAGCAGCACTGTCTCCTGCTACCTGTCATCCTCGGGGATGGGTGCTCCTCAGAGGTGGGAGGAGGTGGTTAGTTTTCATGGCTGAAAGCCTTGGCACAGTCCATAGGGAAGACATGGCAAGCATTTGTTAAAATGAGACTCTGGGGTCTCACAGGTGCAGATCACTCCGGTTCCCCACTTGCTGAGTTAATGGCAGGTAATGAGAGGTATGGTGTCTGACACATGAATACACCCTCTCAGAGCACAGCCACAATGGCCTGCCATCCCCAGAATGCCCTGTGCTTTCTGTCTTTGCCTGTTTCCTGTCCCCCATTCTGCCTTATCCATACTTGCCCTGACTTTTAATGTAATTTCTGACCTTTCCTTAAAATTATACTGAAGCTATTTATTGACTTGTCAAAAATCTTTTTTTTTTCTCTGCTTGAGAAGCCGTTTTGAAGAGTAGGTTGGAGTCAGTCTGCAGGGCTGAGTGTGGCATATGCTAGCAGTGTGGTTTAGATACAGTCTCCACCCCCTTTCTTCACTAGTAAAACGGATATTAAAATAGTACTCCTGCCTCAGCGCAGGTCGGAGGCTTGGAGAAACTGTTTAAAAGCTGCCACAAGGGTCTTGGAGCAGAGGAGGTGAGTGCTTAGTTGGATTTAGCTTTAATATTGCCTGTGCTTTGTGATTCAGAGTTTAGTTTTTAAACCCCATTATTCCCCAATGATCTTTACCAGTTTTCACTGAGGGGCATCACAGTCCAGGACTCATCAGGATTATGAAAAATACTAGTTCAACACCCAGAGGGGAAGGATGTCACCTTTGAGGGAAGTGTTCTGACCCCTAAAGACAGCTAGCTAACTTGAAGCTGCTTTATAGATAGCCAAGTTGCTGAGCTTACAGCAGCCATAGCAGACCGGAAGGGGGCAGCAGAGAGTCGTCTGCGTCCTGTTTGCCGGAAAGAAGTATATGAAGTGATTCCCAGGCGGGAAAAGCCTGCCCAGGCCCAATCTTGGCCAGGTGTTAGGAGTAGGTAAAGCACAGAATAGATAGCAACTGGAGTTCTGGACCAGGGCGTTCAGAGGCTGATGGAGAGCCTGCATGTCTGTTCTGATGGTCGGGCCGAGCAGCAGCTTGGCATGGCTGAAGTTGTCGGCCCTGCCGTCCCGGATGGAGAAGTTGAGTGACCTATGTGTGGCCCATTGTTACCTGGGAGGTTGGTCACTGTGACCTTGAAGGTTAGACTGAAACAGACAAATTGTCCCATATTTTAAAAATTATGAAGAAGGTAATTCTTTTAACTTGTAAAGGGAAAAAAAACCCACTGCATTTTAATGTTTCCTAGCAAGCCTTTTTTTATTATATCTCTATTTATCTGTCTTAAGCTAATTGAAATATTCAGATTTCATCTATAAAGTTAATGCAATTTTTGCACAGTTTTTTGAGAACTAAGAAGATAATCCTAAAATCAAATGAAAGAGTAAAGGGCCGAGAATAACTATAACTTAGAAAGCTGATGGAACAATCTGCCGGCTAGCTAACCAGCCTTGTTAGAATGCTGTGGTAGATGAAAAATGATGCACTGGCACACGGACCAGCAGGAAGGAGTATTGAGAAACCAGAAATAGATCTACACACACATGGAAACTTGAGACGCTTTGCGTGTCAAAGGGAGAAGCTAGTAGTGAGGTCATAAGTGCTCCTAGGATGGCAGGTTATGTGAAGAAATGCATGCAGATGTACACTTTTTTTAAGCTAGAGCAGCAGTCTAAATGAGAAAAACAAGCTGTACTTTATCTGGAAATACAGGAGACTCTAGACATGTGACTGAAGGTGTGTTTTGAGCGTGATGCAAGAAAAAAATGTAACTGGTTAAAGACTGGTAATGTCAATGTATGAAAATGTAAACACTCCATAAAAGAGACTATGAACACACTAAAGACAAGCAAGATTTGCATCCCATCTATGATTGTTGAGATAAGGTGACCAAATAGAAGGTCCGTAGTGATGCATTTGCAAAGAGCTTGTTGTTCTGCTGTATTGTTGGAATTAGGCTTGTGCTGGGGGGGGGGGGTAGAATTGTGTCTATATTAATGACACTGTCTGTGGTTTTTCTTGTTTACTCATCGCTGTTGGTTTTGATATCGGGATTTTTTGGGGGTTTTTTTGTTGTTTTTGTTTGTTTGTTTGTTTGTTTTTCAAGACAGGGTTTCTCTGTGTAGCTTTGCGCCTTTCCTGGAACTCACTTGGTAGCCCAGGCTGGCCTCGAACTCACAAAGATCTGCCTGGCTCTGCCTCCCGAGTGCCAGGTTTAAAGGCGTGCGCCACCACTGCCTGGCTGATATCGGGATTATAGAATGTTACAAAATTCCCTCCTGTGTTTTCTCAAAGTTTGCATAAAACATATTATTCCTTTAGTATTTGGTAGATTCACCAGTGAATTGATGGGTTGTTTGTTTGTTTGTTTGTTTTTCAAGACAGAGTTTCTCTGTGTAGCTTTGGTGCCTGTCCTGGAACTCACTCTGTACCCAGGCTGGCCTTGAACTCACAGAGATCTGCCTGCATCTGCCTCCCGAGTGCTAGGATTAAAAGTATGCGCCACCACCACCCCTACCCCACCCCACCCCCAGCAAATTGGTGGATTTTTATTTTAAGTATTTTAAATTACAAGCTAGCATTTTCTAATCGATAAATGGCTTATCAATATCTTATTTTGTCTTGTTCAGTGGTAGTGAGATTGGCTTGTTCTTAGTAAGGACCTATATTCCTATGAACTTTCTTTCACCTTTTCAGCATTCTGCTGGGTTACTAGGGGTTTTGTTGTTGTTTTTCTAATTTATTGGGCCTCTTGTAATGCTGACAGAATAGCTTTGAATTAATATTTTCTCATTTCTTCATTTTTTAAATTGTTTTACTTTATAGTACTGTTTGCTATGTAAATGTGTAATTTAATTTTTAAGCTTGTCTTTATGAGTTTTATGTAATACTGACATTTTGTATCCCAATAAAATTTTCCCCAATTAATATATGCTTTTGCTTTTAACATGTAAGTATATGTGATTCATGTGGAATTACTTGGAGTTAATTGTTGTGGGATAATCTTTTTGTACTCTGTGAAGATGTGTCTTTGCCAAGGTACCTTCTGGTGGTTTAATAAAGAGCTGAATGGTCAATTGCTAGGCGGGAAGAGTTTAGGCAGGACATTTGAGAGAGAGAAGGACTCAGGGATGAGACACTGGGGAAGTCGGACCTACAGAATGAGAGAGAGAGAAAAAGCCACATGGTAGAGTATAGATTAATAGAAACTGGTTAATTTAAGTTGCAAGAGCTAGTTACGAACAAGCCTAAGCTAAAAGCCAAGCTTTCATAGTTAATAATGTCTCAATATCATTATTGGTGTCCTGAGGTTCCACAAAGGAAAGTCCAAATACAGTCAATTATATGAGATTTAGATTTATCCTTATACATAGCCCTCATATGCACAAAACATATGCTCCTCAGTCATTTTTATGCCATTTATTGAACAGTCTATGATCTGTGGTGTGCTTTGATATAGGAAACACTCTACAGTTCTACCTATATCATTGCTCAGCTTCTATTATGCCTCCTTTGGAACCATGTTTAATAACCTCATTAATTCTTAGACATATTTTCCAAATGCTTTATTTGACTATGTAGTCCCTCCATCCTCTACCCAATGGAAAGACTTAGATGATAGTTGAAATTCTCAGATATGTGGCCACAAGCCTCAAATAACCTGTAGGGCTTTTTGCTAATAACAATCATAATCAACATTGTAAAGATTACTTCTTATAGACAGGAAACTAGAGAGAAAGAGACATCCTTGTACCTCAGTACACAACTGCCAGTACCAGGTTTAGTTCCTGTCCACACCTCAGGGCCATGCTCAGAGTAAAGTACTCCTTGATGTAGTCAGGAGAACGGACCGCCAAGGAAGCCAGGTGCACATCCCTCCCCTGCGTTCTCTAGTGTTTACTTCCCCAGGTGGGAGCAGAAGGAGCTGCTCACATGAGTTCTGGCCTTGAGGGTGTCCAGTCGGATAGGTGAGGCCCCGCAGCCCTCCAAACCTCAGCTGACTGCACGTGAACTGGAGTTACACTGTGTGTCGTCAGATAAATGCCAAATGCTGACATTGTCCTCTCATTTCCACCCTTCTCAGAAGAGCCTGCAGATTCCACAGGGAGGGTTCTGTAGCCCCCTCTTTTGTAGCTGAAGGTTATAAACAAAAGAAACCTTCCCAAGACCAAACAACTAGAGACTGTCCGGAGACCCATCCTGGGCTCTTTAGTTTCTTCTCCACGCCTGAAGGAACACTTGTTTCCGTATCATCCAGGCTCATAAAAACCTTGTTTGCCGGCTCCACAAATGGCCAGTCGGGTTCCCTTGACATCATCTCAGTGGTGGGCTGCTCCTGAGAGCACACTGGTGCTCCTGGCGTGTGTTTATGTCCCCTCTTCTGTAAGTTTTTCAGATTTATGATTCCTAGATTTTACTTTAAAGAGTTGACTGAACGAGAGGGGCTTTTTCCCTACCACAAAGCAAAGTTAGCTTCCACCTTGGGACAGAGTGTATTTGAAGCCAAGGGGCAGCACCTTGGGGCTGATTTAATGTACATGTTGATTGAGTGCGAATCTCTGAGGGTGCTCCAATGCCATGTCCTCCACCCCCACCCTCCACCCCCCTTCTCTGGGCTTTCCTTTCTGCCTATTGCCTTTCTTTGTAGATAGTGATTATTTGGGCTCTGCTCTCAGATTCTTCGAGCCAAGTATTATGTGCTGATTCTGAGGTCTCTGGGTACTTACTTGGAATGCGACATTGGAGCACTTTATTTTTCAGGATCTTGATATCTTATTATGGTAAGATAGTACAGAGTCTCTTTCATTTGTTTTGATATCTTCATCTTTGGCAACAATAAATCTGACCCCCAACCCCTTGGACAGAGCATATTGTATTCCTGGAGGATTGCAAGCTAATGTTCTCTTTTTCAGGATGATTATATCTTAGTGACTTTGTGTTAGCACCTGGCTATGCTATGAACAATACTGATCTTCAGTAAATATTTGTTGACTGAATGATGGAATGAGATTTATAAACCAGTGAATATTTAAAATTCTGATTGTATTCATGCTGTTTTCCTCTGTTCATACATCGTTTGAACTCATTTAATGAGCAAATAAGGATAATTGGGGGGCACAATTTCAAATAAATTGCATAGTGAAGCATAGAATATCAATCTAGGGCAATGGTGTGGTTAGCAGGAGGCACTGGGCTGGAACCAGAAGATCTGTGCGGTTCCACAGACATAATCACAGGCTGATTCTCGTCAGCTGCCTTAGGCTTGCTGAGCTCAGCTGCTTCGTCTTTAAAGGAAAGAGAAAACTCTAGGAACCACTCTCCCCTGGCCCCGGTGTGTGAACGTGCCTGGCACAGTACAGAAGAACTGTGGTCTCTGGGGGCTGTCTTTAGGGTTCTGAGCTCTACTTTGGGGAGCCATGGAGACTCTTCAGCCATAAAGCCTAGCATATTGGCTAAGGTGAGAAAAAAACTCATGAACTCAGTGGTAGCACATTTCTGGCTCCACACGTATGTTCCCTCCCCAGCCCAGACTGTTTTCCTTGTCGTTTCTGCCTGTGATTATAAACTCAGCCCACCGCAGATTCACAGAAGGTGGGGGGTACAGGACTATTTGGGGATCTTCTTATATACTCAGTACAAGTCCCAGGAGTGTTGCTCTCGGGTTCCTTTGCTCAACTGGGTACAGGGCAACCATACAGATGCCATATCTTGAGAACCTTAGGGAACTTCTATGGTTCCCTCTTCCTCACCGGGTTTAAATTGTTCAGACAGGGAACATGTGGGTCTTTGGAGGAGGACAGAGGCCATGGCATATCTGCCTGTGTATCTGGCTCACGGGGGGGAGGCGGGGGGATGATGTTGTTTTCTCTGTTTTCTGTCTGCCCGTGGTGGGATATCATCTTAGGCTAAGCACCCAACCATTTTCTGATTTTGTTTCTACTCTCTGTATTTGTCTTACTTAAAGCACCTTCAAAGACAAGAATAAAAAATAAAATCATTAACCAATGTATCAGGGCAGGTGTGGTAGTGTACAGCTTTAATCTCAGTATTCAGAAGACAGAGGGATCTCAGAGTTCAAGGGCAGTCTGGTGTACAGAGAGCACTGGTATACGGTGCTGCATAGTAAGATCCCGTCTCAATAAATAAGTAGTAGATCTATCTGAAGTCATAGTCCTGATTTTCCTGACAGAGCCACCATGTCACTTAGGACACAGTTATTACAAGTTATGCTCGTGGTTTCCCAATTATAGAACAGGCAGACGAACATCATTACCCAGTTATTTCATAACTTAGTGAGATGTCTGTCCAAAAACACTTGGCTTGTTGAGGTAACAAAGCAATGGACGCACATGCTCTGTGTTCAGACGTCCGTAGGTCCGCCGCTGTTCGCTGGAAGTTACGAGAGCAGTGAAATGATGATCCAACCACAGATCCCCAGGGTGTCCCTTTCTGGTGTCACCTCTTGCAGGAGGAGCATAAACTGTTTAATACGGTTCCAACCAACTTTTCCAGCCAGGTATCTCCAATCCCTAAAAAAATCCCTACAGTTAGGGAATCATCTCTCCTGGCTCCTCCATTATTACTCAACAAGTATTAAAAGGGAATTCATTCCTTTTAAAAGTCTGCTAAATTTTAAGTGAACACCCTACCCTACCATGATGCCATTCCACATCACTCCAGCCAGCGGTAGCCGTCTGGCTGCACAGTTGCCCTCTTTATTACTTCTCCCGGGTACATCGATCACACAGACATTACCTTTGATCACATTGGTGACATTATCAAGCCCTGAGGATAGCAGTGTTTTGAGAAAACTTTGTTGACTAAAACCTCAGACTTTGCACAGGGTCTTCTGTCTTCAAATACCGCAGGCAGTAAGCGGCCAGTGACTGTAGGTGAGTACGCACCACTCGGCTTTCCTGAAGCCACTGTAAGCTTCCACTTAGACTAATTTCCCCCAGTTCTTCTCATGGAAGTGCTCTCCTTTCATGTCTGCGCTCTCCTCAGGCTGGTGGCTTTACACATTTCTCACACTTGCCTCCTGGAAGCCTACAGCCAACCTTATTTTTCCATTGTAAATTACCTCTGTAAGGCTACCAGTACAAAGTACCACAGTCTGAGTGACTTAAAAACTGAAGAAATTTATTTTCTTACAGTTTGGACCAAAAGTATGAGCTCAGAGTGTCATGGATTAGGATTCTCTCCAAAGTCTCCGGGGATAATTGTTCCCTAGTATCCCCGTCTTCTTTGGCATTGCATGGCTTGTAGATGCATCGTTCTGTCTCTGTCACCACCCAACACTCTCCTGTGTGTGTGTCTAGTCTCTTCTAAGGACACACACCCCGCATCTCCAGTAACCTCCATCTATCTTGATTATCGTATTTCCTAATAAAGTCATGTTCACAGGTACTGGAAATTAGGATTCACTGTGTCTTTTCAGGGGGTGTAATTCAGCCTATAATTCTGATAAAATGTATGTAACATAAAACTCACCATTTTAAAAGCACATTCACGATTTTGTGCAATAACTACCTGTATCTGAAATATTTTCATCACTGCAAAGGGGCCATTGCAACTAGTCCTAGTCACTCTCTGTCATTTGGCAGATACCAAGGGAAGCAATTGTTTTTCCCACCCCTCTTGTAGCCCTGGCATCCTCGGGTCTACTTTCTGTTTCTGTGGATTTATCTATTCCACTATTATCTATTGCTACATGTACATGTATATTGATAAAGCACTCCCTCTTTGTGTCTGGTTTCATCAGCATACGGTTTTCAAAGTGCATGTTCATTGCAGCATATATGCTTCTTTCTTTTTGCATCTTAAAAATGTTCCTCTGTTGTGCGTCCTCCCCTTTGTCAGTCAGTCCATCCGCTGCTGAGCACTGGAGTTGCTTCGATCTTTGACTTTGTGGCCAGTGCTGCTGTGGACGCACACGTGCACATATGTGCTTAATTATCTGTTTTCAGTTGTGGCAGGTATGTACCTGGGGATAAGTTGCTGTGTTCTGTGACAGTTCTGTGCTTAACTGTTTTAATAACCGCCAGAGTTTTCCATAGTAGCTGGACCATTTTCCCACTGACAATATACCGTGTTCCAGTTTTTCTGTAGTCTCACCAACATTGCTCTGCTTGGGTAGTATAGTGGCTGTCTTAGGTGTTTCTTTTTGTTGTTTTTGTTTTTGTTTTTAAATCTCATTGTGATTGCAAGTTGCATTTCTCTGTGTTATTGAGCATCCTTGAGGTCTTGGGGACATTTGTATATCTTCTTTGAAGAAACAGCTTTAAAGTGTTTTGCCATATATTGTTTAGATTGTTTTTGTTGTTGATGTATAAAAATTATTTTGTATTCTATATGCTAGACCTTTACTAAATACATAATTTGCAGATACTTTCAACTTTATAGGTTTCTCCTCTTTATAATGATAATGTCTTTTAATATTCAAATGTTTTAAATTTGGATAAATTCTAATTCATCTGTTTTTATTTCATTATCATATGTAAGACTCCATTGCTAAACCACATGTTGAGAAGACTTATCCTGTCTTTTCATCTGAGGGCTTTATGGCTTTGAGTCTTGTGACTAGGTCACTGACGCATTTTGAATTTATGGTACTACTAGATACCATGTGAATATTACTAGATACCATGTCCCAATACCGAGAAATGCCTGCCCTCAGTACTGTGCTCTTTTAAAATTTACTTTGTAAATGTAAAAGGAATCATAGGAGACAATCGGGAGATGCTTCTTTCACTAGACGTTACAGAGGACTCTGTCTTTCATTGCATGAGAAGGATTAATCCATGAGGGTCTTACCACTCGATGTCCTCGGGATTTCCAGAGCAGGAAGCCTTTTTGGTTGTTGTTCCTAAGACTCCTGTCAGCAGCTGTACTTGAGTCTTAGACCCCTGCTCTGAGGACTGAGTGCTCAGGACAGCAATCAGAGCCAGCAGTGGCCTACGATACAATGTATTCTTTTGTCTTCAGGCGGTAGTAGAAAGTGGAGTCGTGGGTAACTGAAGGACAGGAAAGAAGTGATGACTGATGATACCCAGTCACTTCTTCCAGGGCAGGTTCTTCTCCAGTGTCCACTCTCACATCTGTAACGTGGAGCTCTTTGTCTTCTACCATCGCCCCCAGTCACATGGAGAATCAGTTCACTATTGATGATAGCGCAGCTGTTCTGGGTAACCCTTGGCTGTCCCCACAGTGTCTAACAACAGTCCAGAAGTGGCCCTGTGCTGTTTGTCTTGTGTCTTTAGCATTCAGTGCCCAAAGTATAGTGGGTATTTATTGCTTGCTGAGCTGTTCTTGCTGAATTATGTAATGCCTTTTTAGGTTTGTTTGTTTATGGGATATGTCGGAGATAGTGGAATGCCACAGATAATAGGTCTTATAAAAAGCCTCACTGGATCGAGGTTTTACCAGTAACAGCAGCTTTACTGAGAGTGACCACATGATCATATGTTCCTAGCCAAGTCTCCGCAAGCCTCTCAGAGTACACTCCTTGATTTATAGATAAGAAAACCACAAATCAGGGGGAAAAAAAGTAGCTTGCCTAAAATCATGCAACTGGAAATAGCTGGTGGGTTGAAGGCTGTATTTTAAGCATTATACCACATTACTATTCCAAATAGAGGTTGGGGCGTAATATATTGGGTTTATGTGCTAGAACTCGCTGACTAGGCTAGGTTTAGGGGCAGAGGGGGTTTTAACTTGAGTTTGTGCTTTCACAGTTGACTTGTGGCAGACATCTTTGATCTGAAGGCTTATGTTAGCAGTTGCACTTTGGTCTTAGAACTCTGCTCTGTACTGTACTGAGTACTCAGTACAGCAACCAGTACCACATGGAGTAGTGGGCAGCTGACAGGGCAGGAGGGTAGTGATGGATAATAATATCCAGTACTTGTTCGCCTGCATGATATGGACATTGCTTATATGGTATATTATATTACATCACCACTTATGAAACTCATAACGACTAGATTCCCAACCGTTGCTGCCCAGAAGTAGTTCAGTTTTTTTAAAACTCCCATTCTTGAACCATAATAATCTGCCTCAGCAGGTAAACGTGCTTGCTACTAAGCCTAAGGACCTGAGTTCAGTCCCCAAGACCCACATGGTAGAAACAGAAAACTGACTTCCTGAAGCTGCCCCTGGCCTCCATACATGCTGTGGACGCCTGTGTACATGGCTGCACACATAAAAATAAATACATGAAGTAAACATATTTTTAAAAAACTCCTTTTCTTAACTTGCTATAATATAGTACAAAAATGCAGTATAGCTTCTTGGTACAACTCAGTTGTTGTTGATTTTGGGGGGGGTGTTTTTTTGTTTTGTCTTTCATGAATCTCTAACAGTTTTTTTTTAAATTGTTGTTTCAGTCAGTTTCTGATCAGCATATTATCACACCAGTGAAGTGATTTTTTTTCAGAACCATATGCAAGATGCCACTTAAATGTAAATTATTTAGTTAATTATGGCAGAAAATAGCGTGAAACTTGGCATTTTGTTGCCCTGAAAACAGCCCAGCATTTCATGCGTATTTTGAGAGCCCTAATTATTTAGAACATTCTGAATGATGAGTTCAAATGGTTTTGTACCTGATAGATTTTTTTTTTATTATGTAATGATTTTTACTCTCTTTCCCAACCAGTACTCATTTTACTCTACCGTTTTTAGCTCAAAATAAAAAACGGGTAAAATAAACCGTCTAGTCGGGTTATGTAGCACAGTGTTGGACCCTCTTCTTCCGGTTACAGCTTTTCTCCCTGTTCTGTGTTGTATGCGTTTCACCCAGAACACAGCAGCTAGACAGTAAATGTGATTATCTTGAAGGTATGGATCTGTAAATGGGAAGAAGAACTAAACCAGCAGGGAAAACGGAGGCCGGTGCCTGAAAGACCAGAGGTGTACTGGAAGCGATGCACAGTGGGAAGAACTCTGAAGGCAGTACTGTATCTCCCAGAATATGTAACATGTGGACCAAAGATTTAGATTTAAAACATGAAATCATCCAAATATATGAACATGCAACAAGAAAATATTTATTTATAATCTTGAGAAGCATGGGCTTTTTGAACATGATATGAATGTCAAAAATCACATTGGTGAAAATTGAGTTTGTCTTAGGAGTTATAAATTCAAATGTAGCAAAATGACTTACATCTAAGTCAAATGATATAAAAAGGTAAGAAACTAGTTCATTATAGTTTTTCCATTAATAACCTTAGGAAACAATTCTAAACTATTAATCATAGGAATATAGACATTGCAGTGGGGGGTGGGGGGTGTGGTGGGGTGGGGAGGACAGGAAAAGCAATTCCAAAGAAAACCAAGTAGCCAGTAAGCGTATGAAGTAGGTTCAGTCAGTAAATATGAAAGTAATTACGTAGTGGTAAAAGTTTAAAAATTAATAGTCCTATTCTCATGGAAGTAAATATTACCCGATCCCAAATACACACACTGGCTAAAAACTTACATCGGTAATTTTTAATTTTAACAGGAATTTGACCTATAAAGACATCGATGCATAACTCAAGAAAATTAACTGTAGTTTTGTTTACAATATAATGAAAAAATAGGAACACTTTAAATCATTAATAACTAATTAAGTGAGCAATGTAATACCAGCTCTGGATGAATCCCAATATTTTTACTTCTCTGTACTTTTTTTATGACTATTAAATTTACAAAAAATCACTAGATTTATGTCAAAAAAAAGCTTTCAAATGGAAGCTAGTGAGAATTGGATTTTTAGAGCACGACAGGTTATTAGATAAGGTGTTCCAGGGGTCTCATTACATGAGTCAGAGCATGGAGTGTTCTGGACTTTTTAGATTAAGTGTTCTTACACCAATGGGGTTCAAGAATATAGAATTTGAGTGAGAGAGAGAAGAGGCTCAGCTTGGACTGTGGTGTTTGCAGACCTGGGTGAAGGACAAATGGAGCTGGCCCTGAGACAACGTGATACAGTCTGCCGCTTCAAGGTGCCTGGGCTGCAGACTTGGGTTCAGTAGTTGTCTGCAGTTAAGCTAGCTCCTTACCTAGTGTGTTCCTCCATATTGTGCGCTGCAACAGAATTCCTGAGGCTGACTGTAAATATTAGAAACGTATTCCCTAGGTCTAGAGATGATGAAGTATGAGAACAAGGCACCAAGTGTTGTTAAAGGCCCCATGTCTGCTCCCAAGGAGGCCCCTTCAAAGCTCTGTCCCCACAGTGTGCTGTTCCTCACAGGGCACAAGAACAGAAGGACCCACTCCCAAGTGCTCTTCATGGTGCTGTTAGTTCATTGGTCAGGCTCTGCCCTCCTGACCTCAGCCTCCCATTAGGCCCCACCTTCCTGGAACACTTCCATTAAGAGTTGAGTTCCAAGCCAGGCGTGGTAGTGCACACTTTTATTCCAACATTTGGGAGGCAGAGGCTGGTGGATCTCTGAAGTCGAGGCCACCCTGGTCTATCTACAAAGTGAGTTACAGGACAGTCAGGACTACACAGAGAAACCCTGTCTCAAAAAAAAGAGTTGAGTTCCAGTCTGAGATTTAGAAGAGAGGAAACATTTAAACCTGTTTCCCCAGTGTGTTTGGTCATTGAAATAATGACAAAAGGTTCATTTATTCAGCCCAAATCAATGAAAGCACAAAATTTTCTGTTGCCTTTTGCTTGATGAGTTAAAAAAAAAAAAAAAAAAAAAAACCAGAAAACATAATAGAACACTCTGTTTTTCACATTAGATGGGACAGAATGTTGATCTGTTCTCTTAAGTTTATGGGCTCACCTGGCAGCCTTTCGACAGTTCTAAGATGCCTCCCTCTTTTTCTTGGACTCTTCCCTGAAGATACTCTGGTTCCAGGCACTCTGTAAGCTCAGTTAACTCTAATTTCTTGTCCATCTTGAGATCCAAATGGATAAGTAGTGACTTGTAAATCCCACCTCAACCAAGGCAGCCATCTTTAAAAACTTTGTTTTCTTTACCTCTGCCACATCAATCTGCCCTGAACAAAGAAAGCAAAGGCACACAAGTCTAATTCTTCTTCTTTATTTCCACCACACCTTGGAATATGAGCTGTTGATCTGAAACAGAGTTTCCATAAAACCCTTGTCCATGAATCTCCATGGGTGCAGTAGAGCTATTGCAGGCCAAGGTCACTTGATTCAAGATTGTAGGGACTATAGCAGCCACATGTCCACTTTCTCACTAGTGTTGCTCAGTGAGAAAGAGTCAGATTTACCACCATGGATAGAGGGTGGTCATTTTAATGTGGGGAGAAAAACAATCCAAGTTCTGTGGCCCTCACAAGGCTTTAGTATAGATGCTTAGTCTCCTCAAAATCATCTTATTTAGCCTCATTTCACAGAGCTCAAACTATAGTGGAGAAGAAATGAAAGATTTTGTCAGAGGTACAAGTCTGTCTGTGATAAGGCTGATGCATATAGAGCTATGACCATTCCACTAAGAAACAGTAAGACAATAAAAATGATGTGGAAGGCTGGAGGAAGAGCACTTGCCTATTATGCTGGCCCTGGGTTTAGTTCCCAGTACTGAAAACAAAAACTCTGTGTGTGTGTGTGTGTGTGTGTGTGTGTGTGTGTTGGGCATCGAAGCCATGGTTTCAGATATCCTGGCACCTTAGGAGTAATTCTCCCCTGGCACCTGATGCACTTCTTTTTTTATTTCAGAAGATGAACAAGTTGCATGGCTCTTAGAACCATGGTCATCCGCAGTATCCTGTATTCAGTATTCATCACAGAATAAATAAAGCCATTCTTTATTTATCCATGCCATTACGTTTATTAATATTTGACAATTTCATACATGTTTGTAATATATTTTAATATGTTTGCGTACACCATTTCTCTCTTATCTGTGTCCCCACCCCCAAGCCCTTCATCCCAACAAGTCTTTGACACCTTTTCCTCCTTTACGTCCTTTGTTTTTACTGTATAACCCACTAACTTTAATCGGGGTTGTTTGCATGTACATGAGTGTGGGTTTTGTTTTGTTTTGTTTTTTACTAGATGTGGCCACACCCCTTCCCCCAGCAATAGCTCCTCAGCTAGGGGAGGGGCCTTGTGTGCTCCTCTCACACTGTACTTACTCTTACATTCCTTTTGTTGAGGAAGTCATCCTGGGGACTTTCTTAAACCCCGACCTTGCAGAGAATGGCGTATCAGTCATTCTGTATAGATATTGGTGATGGTCAGAGGATACATGCATCAGGCTATAAGAGCCGTGGAATTTGTTCATCTTGTTATGAAAATCTGATAGCATAACATGAGTCAGCATACAGGCTGCAAGAAACTGAGAGAAGAGCAGGCTCATTGTTTTAAGGCTCTTAGACAAGTGGCTAAAATCAGATCACACAGTAATTCCCTGGTTTAGATGAGTCATCCTGCGGCTTCTCCATCTGGCCTGTGTATTTCTACAGTTCTAGCCATTGTGTTTTCATGTCATTTTGGATAGCTGGGTGAAAACAGCATTCAGGTCATATATTTTACACCATAAAATTGTTGAAGTGCTCATGGTCAAGTCTGAGCTCTCTTGTTTGTAAGTGAAGAAAGTGAAGGCACTCGGTGGGTAGTATGAAGATATTTCCCAGGTCTCCTGTATTCAGTCACTGGGTGTTCTGCAGTGGAGTCGGCCTGCATCCTTCCCCATCATCCCTTCCTTAGGTTTTACTTATCCTTTTATTAATACCTGTAAGGATTTAAAATTGTGGAATAGCTCCGCCTGTTCTTAATTATATGGTGCTGGTTTAATAGCAGTTTCTTTTGTATGACTATGTATACAGACCTGTCAGGAAACACAATACAGCCCCATAATGCATGGAATACATTAGACATGTACCTATAATCATATCAGTGGCATCCTTAGGATGGAGATTCATTATATGCTTGATTGTTATTAATGAATCATAATAGAATTTTTAGAGCTGAGGTGGCTTGCTCATAAGCCTGTTGATAACGTTGTATTCTAGGACCAGAAGTGAAACAAGATAGCACCTCTCATTCTTTATCACTGACTCCATTTGATGGCATTTTCAACCTCTGAAATGACAAATAAGATTTTTCTAGCCAAATGTCCCTCTTCTGTAGAAGAAATTTAATTAGTATATAACCTCATGGTTTATCGTTGATACTCTGGTTGGGCCACGAAGAGCCTCAGCTGCGGTGGAAAGCTGATAGACTTTGTCATCCCCACCCACCCCAGTCACCTAATTTTAGTATCAGGCAACTTGTAGTTGAAGCTCCAGAACCCTACTCCAAGTTTGAATTCTGCCTGGCTTCTTATTGACTATATGACCTTGGGAAAGTTTGGGGTTTGATATGCCTTGTCTGTACAACGGTCCTAATACGCTTACTTATAAAAGGTTGCTTTGATAAGTAAATAGGTAGTCTTTAAGAAGTGGTGCATACAATAACTACAGTGATGTGCAAGTTAAAAAATTGTGACATGTTGGTTGTAGTATTTGTGTGTTATCAGTCTGACTGCCTAAGGAAAAGCAGATTTTGTGAGGCCTGGGTATGCACAGTGATGAGGTGTGATAAGTACCCCATCAGTCAGTTAATACTGACTTCAAAGAGCTCGTAATTCATCTACTAGCTGTCTGTGTTATTTAATGATGTCCTGCCCGACCTCAGAGCCCTGGGCTCAGATGACTCTATGTCAGCCTCCTCAGCAGTGGGACCATAGTCATGCTCCACCACCCCTGGTTATGCTCTTAGCTCTTTGTCCATTTCTGCTGTTCTTTCAGAGGTACTTTGTGTGTGTTGAATGAATGCCAAAAATATACCACCTTTTAGATGTGACAGGTAAGCTCTGAATAGAGCAACCAGATCTTACATTTTACTTTAATTCAGTGAAGGAAAATGACATTCCTATTTTTTAGCAGCAGGCACTTCTCTGAAGAAAAGCATGATGGGAACCAAAAGCAAGAGACCATTAAGCATTTCTGACAGCAGTCCTGATTCAGATTTGAATGACCTAAATTTACTAAAGCAGAATTTTTAAACTCAACCCTTGGAGGCGTTTTAATCCCTTGAATTGGTACAAAATAAAAGTCTCTAATGGCATGGCTTGTGTATAGTGTCAGTTCCACGTGGTATTAATAAGAAATGAGCAGTTTAACCAGACTTCCTACAGGAAGCAGGTGCTATTATGCATTGTAGCTTCATGGGAATAAGGACGTGCGATCCCTATTCTAGTGTGCCTAGAATTCACTCAATTCTCCAGTCCCCTGTCCAGCATCTGCATCCATAATTCCAGAATCAGGGAAAGGAATTTCACTCTCTGTCAACCTTGAGGATATTAAGTAAGGACGGTTCCCTTCCTTTTGCCCTTTTGGTTTTTTCTCTTTTCCCTCATTTCTTTCTTCCTTCTCTCCCTTCTGTAAACACACACACACACACACACACACACACACACACACACACACACACACTGTGTGCACACTCACGCATGCACGTGCTAGTCAAAGCTAGGCAGTGACCTCCCTGATTTCTGAGGTCATGCAGCCTGCTGGGAGAAGTTGCCCCACAAGTGTTCCAGGCTTCCTTGTAAGTAGATGTTCCTGCTGTGGTGTTTTCCTAATCTTGTAGGAGTCATCCTCTGGCTTCCTGAGCCTTCCAATATAGATAAAACATTTAATTTAAATATATATATATTTATATATATTTAAATATATATATATAGTTAAATATATATATATGTTTGTATGGAAACAGGTCGTATGAATATGCCTGAAGTTTCATCATTTTAAATTAAGAAATTGTTCTAGGCATTTTGTCTTAAACCTAAAATCTCAGTACTTGGGCTAAGACAGGATGATCTCTAAAGTTCAAGACTACGTAGTGAGCATCAAGCTAGCCTGAGTTACACAGCAAGACTTCTGAGTGAATAAATGATTACATTATTACATAGTTTGCAATATATTTAAAAGAGATATGATTAAGGTGGCCATGACAGCTTGCACTTAGGAGGCTGAGGCAGAAGGATTATAGTATTTGAGACTACTAGCCTGGGCTACAAAGTAAAGCCCTATCTCCAAAAAACAAGGGATAGGGGAGAATTTATTAAGCTTGGTTTACTATCTTTTATTGTTTGGAGTAATCTTGCATCGTTTTGGTATGTAGTTTTCTGTGGTTTCTCAGAAGAAACAAATAATTTTACAGATTGAGGCTGTATCAACATTTCCCACTAACACTTCACCATCCATCCAGCTATTGGTCTCTTATTATACATGCATTTTGTGGTTTAAGTAACTTTAAGTGTTTGAAGAAAGCATTTTAGGTTGTTGAACAGCAGTGGGAGTGCAGTGTAGTGGTTTGTTCCTGGGTCTCCCAGGAGGACGTTAGAGATGGAAGGGTTGTTGCAGTCTTACGTGTCCTTTTGTTTTCTGACTTACTGAGTTAGAGTCTATGCCCGTACCATCCTGAGCATGCCTGGTCTCTAAAGTTGAGATTCAGATGTCTCAAATTTTTCTCTTGAAACTAAAGGAGATATACCTGTAGCATGAGTCTTAAAAGTTCTTATTTATAAAATCAAACCCGGAGCCAAGTATTGGGGTGAACACTGGAAGGTCAGAGAGACAGAATAAGCCACAGCTATCTCACCTCGCTGGGTCCTCAGCTGGTCTTGTTTCCTCAGACTGGATGCCCCGAGCCCTCATCCAGAATGGGTCTCAGCTGAACTGCTGCTAGAAGCCTGAAAGCTTAACCAGCCACATGCTTCTCCAGGCCGCTTCTCCAGGCCAAATGCTTCTAGTTTCTGGTCCTCACGCCTTATATACCTTTCTGCTTTCTACTACCACTCCCTGGGATTAAAGGTGTGGCTTTCTGGGATTAAAGGTGTGTATCACCGTGCCTGGCCGTTTCCAATGTGGCCTTGAATTTACAGAGATCCAGAGGGATTTCTGTCTCTGAAATGCTAGGATTAAAGGCGTATGCTACCACTGCCTAACCTCTATGTTTAATATTGTGGCTGTCCTGTTCTCTGACCCCAGATAAGTTTATTAGCATACACAATATTTTGGGGAACACAATACCACCACATTTCCTCTCTTTTTGTCTAAAATT
>CABHPH010141772.1:0-40277 GCA_902168325.1 Peromyscus nudipes | reverse complement strand
ATTTCTCCTTCTATGTTTAGATGATATAATCATTGACTGGTTCATGGATATGTCAGGCGGGTGGTAGTAGTCTTCTGTGTAAACATGACAGATTAAACATGTATGCTTATAGCTGTTTCCTTTTCAAAACCTCTACAGATACAACAGTAAAAGGTAGACTGGATAAAAGTCTAAGAAAAAAAAGCGAAGAGCTTACAGAGCAGAAAAGACAAGCTGCAGGAATGAGGGAGCAGAAAGAGGTGGCAAGAAGCCCTGGGTGTCCTTGGCTCCCAGGAGGCTCATAATTAAAACTTGGCCCCAATGTAAACTAGGGGTTAGTAGGCCGGGCCAGGAACACTGAGTGGGAGTCACAGTAAGAGGCTGTGGACTTCCCAGATCGTCTCCCCAGCCCTATACGAGGACTGGTAGGTCTCCTTCTGGAGAGATGGAGCCAGAAGGACCTGACCTGGAGATGGAAAGCTTAACTGCACCTCTTGGTGAGGAAATTGGAGGAGTCCCCTCCAGGGAAACAGACTATCCCAGAGAAAAGATCAGTGTGGTTTTGGGGATCCCCAAGAAAATAGTGTTTGTTACCAGGCCTCCCTGACCAAAGCTCAAGTTAAAAAGATGAGAATTCGGCCTTATTCTCTGGCCTCATCATGAACTGAGTGTCCCCTCCCACTACATACAATTCAGTCTCCCATTTCTTATAGAATACACCATCTAACGCAAGGTTAGATTGTGACTCCTGAGGCCTAATAACCAACAGACCAGCAGTTTCAAGTGCTGTAAGGAAACCTACCTGTATTGGATTCATTGTGGGCTCTTGGGCTAGATTTCTTTCTTAATTACGTTATTTGAGGGAGAAGAAGGAACACTTGTGAAGTCTAAGGACAACCTTCCATAGTCTGTTCTTGCCTTCTACTGTGCAGGTCCTGGGAGCAAACTCAGGTTGTCAAGCTTGGCAGCAGGCACCTTTCCCTGCTTAGCTGTCTGGCAGACCTTTCTTTGGGCTAGATTTTATCTCCAGTTTCAATTTCCTGACTGTAAAGGGGATGCGGGGATGCATGGAAGTATGAATGTCATGCTTGGCGTACATTCAGAAGGATCCAGTCCATTTGAGTTCACAGCATTATTAGCACCATTACCATTGTCGTTCTCAGTCATAGTAAACAGAGATTTACATGTTGAAGAGAGAAATCCAGGAGCTCCTCAGTATATGATAGCCTTTTATAAGTTCCATTCATTCACACAGTCCGAGGAATAAACCAAAAACAGGCTTGCCAACAAACTTGACTTTCCTGTGATTGCACAGGGTTGCAGGAATATCCTAGAGACATGCAGATTCTGTCATCAGTCACCATAGCAGCAGCCTACCCTGATGCTATCTCATTTTTTAAAAATCTATCTTAACATAGCATCCTAAAACACAGTTAGTGGTGATTTATAAATTTTTTTCTTGTTTTGGTTTGTTTTGTTTTGTGTTTTGAGACAGGGTTTCTCTGTAGCTTTGGAGCCTGTCCTGGACTAGCTCTGTAGACCAGGCTGGCCTCGAACTCACAGAGATCCACCTGCCTCTGCCTCCTGAGTGCTGGGATTAAAGGCGTGCGCCACCACCGCCCAGCGGTGATTTATAAATTTATAGATATATTTGTGTATCTATAATTTTTTCAACACAACAAACCCATTCTGTATTTGTTTTTCATAGATATTCTATTAAGCCAGTGGCCCTTTACTGGCATGTGACTGATATCAGCTCTACATACGTTCTCGTGTGCTGCCCCCCACCACTTCCATATCACCATAACCCAGACTCCCCTCAGACTCACTGTGTAGCCGAGGATGGCCTTTATCTCCTGAACTTCTTCCCTCCACTGTCCTATGCTGGGGTTGTGGGGGGGGGGGTGTGCCAGCATACCCCGCTAACCGTCCACACTGTCTGAGGGAGTGTGTGACTGCTGTCACGGTGGGAGCAGCCACCTGAGCTTTCCGCTTTGAGGTTTTCGTGTCGCCTCTGGTGGCTGAGTGATGAGGAGCAGAGGCCCCGGGCTGGGGCAGTGGCTTGTGTAGGAACACAGGCTTTGCCTGATTTTCAGTTCCTTTATTTGGACCTTGGGTGGTGGCGTGTTCTATACTCTCCTGAGATCTTGCCCATAGCCCCAGGCCAATCCCTGAGTAGTGTCTGGTAGCTCCTCTGTTGAGTGGTTCAGTGTATCTACCCCAGGCATCCATACCCTGTAGTTGTGTAGTCCAAGCAGAAGCTGGTGAGGACTGATCTGCCACAGGACTCCAGATAGAGCTCTGCTGTATTATTCCTGGCTTGCCAAGCTTATAGAAATGAGTCCAAAGGAAAAAGAACACTAATGGGTAAATACCTCCCTAGTGGGTCACCCCACCCTGAATCCCTTATCCTCTTTGACTGTTCTCTGTCATCAGTGAACCAGAGACCCCACTACCAGTTACCAGTCTAAGTGGCGCACACCTGCTCTGGGTGGTGTGAGCCTCTGACTGTGAAAAGCCTCTCTGTTGTCTTTGGTTCACCCTCCAGCCCTTCCTTTAAGACTGTCTTTGGAGAAATGAGGGAACGAGGGACTCGTCACCCTCTTGCTGACCCCGTGCCATCCACTCTGGTTAATGGCAGCCAGATGTTTGCTGTGCACTGAGCATATGGTGGATGTCGCTAGAAATACTCAGAAGAGCTCACATTTTCTTCATTGACCTGTTGGATGTGGCTGCTAGTGATGCTCTGTCTGGGGTACCTGAAAATTCCATGCAGCAAGCATTGTGCTCAGGTTACAGGGATTGTCTCCTTTATCTTCATTACCGATCTGGAGTTTTACCGTATCAAGTAGGTACAACTTACACCCTCATTTTATAGATTAAGGTCTTGACTCAGTTCCCTGAACTAGTAGGAACAAATTCTGTCTAATGCCATGTCTTGTGTCTTAACTTCTCTACTACCAAGAGCAGTTTTGCTATGGTCCTTAGTGCTATGGTTGGGATGAATGTTTTCAAGGTCGTTATGTAAAAACTTGACCCTCAGGGTAGTGCTATTGGAAGATGCTGTGTACCTTTAATAGGTGGGATCTAGTGAAAGGTCCTTTGGTCGCTGGGGGATGTGCTGTCAGAAGGGATTTGGGGCTGGATTGCTAGATTACATGTAGTGGGCCCTTGGTTCAACGTTCAGCACCAGTATGAAAGGGAAAAAAAGAGTTTAGATGTCCCAGCCAGTACTCTATCTCTATCCTTCATGACTTGGGATGTGAGTGGCATGTCTACCATGCTAATTTAGTTTCTTTTCTTCTTCTTGTGATAAAATACTCTCACAAAGCCACTGAAGAGAAAAGGAAGTTACTTCTTCACAATGACAGTTTATAGTCCATCATAGTAGGTAAATCACAGCAGTGAGGCACATTGCTTCCATAGGCAAGAACCTAAGAGTAGGGGCTGGAGAGATTGTTCGGCAGTTAAAAGCACTTGCTGAGGCCCTGGATTCAGTTTCCAGAACCCAAATAGCAGCTTACAGCTGTCCATTACTCCATTTCCAGGGAATTCAGCACCTTCTTCTAACCTCCCCAGGTACTAGGCATGCATACAGCGCATTCTCACACATGCAGTCAAAATAGTCATACACAGAAAATTAAACTAAAACCTTAGGAGAAGAGGAGGAGGAGGAAGAGGAGAAGGAGGAGGGGGCAAGTGTGCAGTGAGTGCACACGTTGCTCAGTTCCCTTTCTACACTGACGTGATCCAGGATCCCAGCCAGGAAAAGGCGGCACCCACGGTGGTTGAGTCTCCCACCTCGGTTAATGGAGGTAATCCCCCACAGCTGTGCCCAGAGGCCCATCTCCCAGATTCTACACCCTGTTGGCAAGAACCACTAACCATCACACACGCCTTCCCACCGTAATGTGCCGCCTCATCAGAGACACAGACCACAGTATGAACTTGATCCTCCAGAGCCATGAGCAGAAGGAAACCTTGCCTCAGAAACAGACCATGCCAGGTATTTCACCTCAGTGACAGAAGCTAGCTGGCTGGTGCCTTAGCGTTATTAAGGCTTTTGATAAGCAGTACCAGGCGGAATGCCATCAAGTGCCTAATCAAGTAGACTGTAATCATGATACTGCTCAGATGTGTACATATTTGTACTCTGTTGCTTCCAGCTGTCAAACACATGCCTAATTCTCTTTCGATTTTCATAGTAACCCAGTGATTACAGCTTATCACTTCTGCTTTATAAATGACAAAACTAATTCTCAGGATAAATGACTTAAGCCCGCCAGTGAGTCAGGGCCTGTCCTCATCAAACGCAGAGCAGCATCTCGTCAGGAAGCTCAGGAGCTGTGCCCGTTGTTTTTCACCGTGCACGTGGCTCGATCCTCCCATGTGTGTGAGCAGATTTTGTTGGTGCTCTTCCACCCCTGCCCCTGTCTGGCTTACTTCTCTGGATAGCAGAGGTAAAGTGCACGCGCCTTCACGTGCTTAGCACAGGACACGTTCCAGGGGTTGTGAACACTTGCCTGAGGAAGGGGGACCCTGTCTTATCCACATCCCTAATACTTCACAGAAATAAAGAAGAATATCAGGAAAGGGAGAGAGAACAGTTGGATTTCCTCTCCTACTGAAAACCATGTGCCCAACCATACATATATATAACTTGTTTTTGATGTCCATATCAAACCTCATTCCAGGCAAGGAATATGTTTATTCTTCTTTATCAGGTGGTACCCAGTGTAAATATTGTGGCTGCTAAGTGGTCAAGTGCAGAAGATAGAAGATGTGTCCTCACAAATGCTCCAAGAAGCTGGATTAAGTAATTCCAAATGAGTACAGAAACTGAATTCTCTTTCTTTTTACACTCAGTTTTTCCTTAACTAAAATAAAAAATTGAAAAGGACAGCCCGAAACCAAAAAGACCTCCCCACTTTTTGGTACCAGTTCCTAGAGAGCTTCATTCATTGTGACAGACATGTACACGTGGACAGCTTTCCTGCTGTCATGTTTGAGATGCCACTTCAGGAGCATTCATACAGGACAAGCTCCACCCTTCCTGCTCAGTGCTTGTCCAGTATATGAGCTGATGATATCAGGAAACTCAGGAAGCAAAGGTATTTGCATGGCCCATTTCTCAGCCCTCACCCACACAGTCTAGCCATGGTCAACAGGCTGTGATCAGCATGATCTCCAGGATGTAGAGGACACCTCAGGGTCTGCGACTCACGGTGCCAGACAGTAGACTCTTCTGCAGTGGTATTTCGTCCCCAAGCTGTTCTTGCCTAGTTAAGCCTTTCTGGAATCTGTTTAACTATTACCCATCAAAGCCTTTAAAAATAAAATAAAATAAAGGAGAGGAGGGGCTAGGACTAGGGGGAAAGACTAGACTTTCGCTGTGTTCTCACTCTTTCCTTATGACTCATACTTAGCAAAGCAGAGGCGCCTTGGAAGGCTGCCTGGAGTCACAGTCAAGCAGCTCTCCTGGCCCTGTCAGGCACTGTTTTAATTTTCTCAGGCAGTAAAAGATGCTGTTCAGATTGTTCATTCCCTCATTCTAGGCCAGCTAAGAGCTTTTATTTTGCTGAAGCATGGTGTTTTATGGACGATCAGCCAGAACAGTGAACTCAGACTTTTGTATTTGGTGTCTCACTAAAGAAAGCGCTCTTCCGTGTTCAGAACTTGTACCATTCTTTCTGGTGGTTGTCATAGTGTCCAGAGTTGTCTGTGGCCTTTAGCCTTCCCATGAGGTAAAGTTTACATTCGGTCATTCTTAAGAATGTTCTCAGCATTCTATGTTTATATATTTTAGGTACTCAATTTTTTAAATGTTTGGTTTTGATGTGGAAGCTGGCTTGAGTTGAACAGAAGAATTGTCTATTAAATGTCCTCATCTAGATGCTGACCATTTGGCAGTACAAAAAAGAAGCAGGTTAATGAGCTTCCTATCACCATAAGGGATCAATTTATGAAGAGAAAGGGACTACTTTGGGCCTTCAGCATTAGAAATTTGAGTCTTTGATGTGTGGACCTGTATCTAGAGTTTTCCTGGTCCTGCCTGGCCCATGGTCAGGACAAATCTCTCTCACCCACCAGTCCCGCAGCCACTCAGACCCAACCAAGTAAACACACAGAGACTTATATTACTTATAAACTGTATGGCCATGGCAGGCTTCTTGCTACCTAGTTCTTATATCTTAGATTAACCCATTTCTATTAATCTATAAGTTGCCACATGGCTCGTGGCTTACCAGTATCTTAACATCTGCTTCTCATCATGGTGGCTGGCAGTGTCTCTCTGCCTCAGCCTTCCACTTCCCAGAATTCTCCTCTCTCCTTGTCCCGCCTATACTTCCTGCCTGGCTACTGGCCAATCAGTGTCTTATTTATTAACCCATCAGGGCAACACATTTAACATACAAAACATCCCACAGCGTGGACCCATTGCAGTTAAGCCTCTGATACGTTCCTGGAGATGGTAGCAGGGAACTTGTGGCAGAGTGAAACCACTCACCTCATGGCTGAGATTTGAAAAAAAGGCAAGAAACTGAGCAGGATCTCACAGCTCCCTTCAGCGGCATCACCCCTCCAGACCTGGACCCACTAGGTCCCACCCCTTAAAGGTGCCACCACCTCCCAGCAGTGCCTCCAACAAAGGGGCTTATGAGAGACATGTAAGATCTAAACATGGGGCTCGAGAGATGGCTCAGCGATTAAGAACATTTGCTGCTTTTCCATGGGACCCGAGTTTGGTTCCCAGCATACATGTGAGATAGTTCACAGTGGCCTATAATTCCAGCTCTGATCTGATACCCTTAAGGGGCCTTTGTGGTCACCCATACACATGTGGAAATACAGACACATCAAAATAAAAATAAAAACTATAGTTTTATTATTTCCCTACCTTTATATATAAACAACTAAGGAATCCTTTTTTTTAAAGTGGCAAATTAAAACTTTCTGAAAACCAATTGTACTGACAAATGAAAATCTCAGTATGCAAACTTGTTTCTTTTTTAAACTGAAGACAATGATTATATCCTTTTTATGGTTGCAGAAACTGTCAAGTAAGTTCTTATTATCTTTATGCCCACATCATCTTGAGACTTTTTTTTAAATTTTTTTCTTAAAGAAGTGAAGATTTCTGCTGTAGGAATTGCCAGATAACAGGAGTTTCATATCAAAATAAGTGATGGTGGATGATTATGATTGCTTATCAGCAGTGTACTTACAGAGTAAAAACAGTAACAGATTCAAGGCCTGGCTCAGACCAGACAAAGGCTGTTCTCAGTCTTAAAGCCCCTCCTTGGAGATGGAGATAAAGGCAAAAGCCCATGGCTGCACAAGATGCTAAGAATAAAGCAGAGTTGGGAGCTAGACCTTAGACAAGACATTTCTACAACCCCATTATGGCTCAGGGAACATTTTGGAAGGGTGCAGCAAGAGTGTAAGAGCCTCAGGATGGGGAGAGTGTAACACGAATTGCTAATTGGTCTTATTAATTAAAAAAACCCAGAGCCAGATATTGAGGTGAAGGCTGAAAGATCAGAGAGACAGAGCAAGCCACAGCCAACCTCGACTCACCAGCTCCTCAACCGATCCTGTTTCCACGAATCCTCAGACTAAAAGCCTCTGAGTCCTCACCCCTGAGGGTCTCAGTTGAACTGCTTAAAAGCCTCTAGTTCCTGGTCCTCACACCTTATATACTTTTCTGTGCCCTGCTGTCTTACTTCCTCTCTCCACCCAGCTTCATCACTTCCTCTTTCTGCCCAGCTCTATCACTTCCTGTCTGTCTGTCCAGACCTCCAGACCTCTATGGTTAACTAGTGCTGGGATTGAAGGCATATGCCACCATGCTTGGCTCTGTTCCCAGTGTGGCCTTGAACTCACAGAGATTCGGATGGATCTCTGCCTCCCGAATGCTAGGATTAAAGGCATGTGCTACCACTGCCTGACCTCTGTGTTTAATATAGTGGCTGGCTTTTTCCTCTGATCCCCAGATAAGCTTTATTGGGGTGCACAAGTAAAATATCACCACAGGAGAAGGGTTGTGAAATTCCATTTCCTAATCAGGACATAGATATGGGAACCACAAACTCATAGCACTGTGCATCCTGGCAGTGAGCCCACAGAAGCCAGGCCTTCTTAACAGTCAGCTATGGAGGGGAAGGGTCCGTAGGGGCCATACCACATACTGTTGGTGTTTGGCAATCAACAGATTCTGAGGTGGGGGGAGACATGGTATCAGGTTGTGTACCTACTGTGGAGCCCACCAAGCTCTGATGGTTAGTTCTAAACTCAGGATCACACAGAGTGTCCTCATTAAATTCTGTGGAACACAGACTAATGAATAGGGCAACAAGAGTTATAGGGATATGGGGGAGCTGGTATGGGCAGGAGAGAAATGGGAGAAGATGGGGGAGGAGCTACCAAAATACACAGTATATATGACGTTGGGGAAGAACAAGATTTATTAATAAAAAATTTAAATACTGACATTATATTAAACAGTAATTTATATTACATAAAAGAATTACTTTGGCTAAGTCTTTATGTCTAAGTTTTATGTGGTGAAATACGCAGTTGAGTAGAAAATGCTTTATTCATGGAAGAGTCAATTGCTGAAACTCTTTGTTTCCTACAAAGCTTGAGCTTCATTTAAAATGTACTTGGGGGACCTTGGGTTTAACTTTCATGATTATATCGTTTCATTTTGAAGTTTTAGGTGCTGGCTTGCAGGCTCTGGCATCCCCATCATCTCTGCCAGGGGGAGGCGGGGTTGAGGGTACTCCTCAGACGCTAAGCATCTGCCTGGCATGCACAAAGTCCCCGAACCAACAGCCTCATCTTCTTCCTGATTTTAGTGGAAGTGCTTTGAGTTTCTCTTCAGTTAAGCTGATGTTGCCTGTGAACTTGATATAAACTACCTTTATTATGTTAGGGTAGGCCCCTTGTGTCTCTCGTCTCTCCAGGACTTTGGTTAGGAAGGGGTGTTGGATTTTGTCAGAGGCCTTTTCTGCATCTAATGAATTGATCATGTGGTTTTTGTCTTTCAGTTTGTTTTATGTGGTAGATTACATTTATCAATTTATGTCTGCTGAGCCATCCCTGCATCTCTTGGATGGGGCCTACTTGACCGTGATGGATGATCTTTGTGATGTGTGCTTGGATTCGGTTTGCGAGTGTTTACTGGACTTTTTTGATTCTATGTTCATGGGGATTGGTCTGTAATTCTCTTTCTTTGTTGGGTCTTTATGTGGTTTGAGTATCAGGGCGACTGTGGCCTCGTAAAGTAAATGGGGCATTGTTCCTTCTGTTTCTATTTTGTGGAATAATTTGAGGAATATTGGCATTAACTCTTCTTTGAAAGTCTGGTAGAATTCTGCACTAAAACTATCTGACCCCGGGCTTTTTTTAGTTGAGAGACTTAATTAATTACTGCTTATATTTCAGTAGGGGTTTTAAGTCTGTTAAAATTGCTTATCTGATCTTGATTTAATTTTGGTAGGTGATATATATCAAGAAAATTATCCTTTTTCTTTTCTTTTCTTTTCTTTTTTTTTGATTTACCAATTCGGTAAAGATTTTTAATGTATGTCCTTATGATTCTCTGGATTTCTTCAGGGTATTTCTTCTGTCCCCCTTTTCGTTTCTAATTCTCTTGAATTTGGATATTCTCTCCACCTCGTAGTTAATTTGAATGATGGTTTGTCATTCTTACTGATATTCTCAAAGAACCAACTATTTCATTGATTCTTTGTGGTTTTGTTTGTTTGTTTCTGTTTTATTGATTTCAGTCCTGGGTTTATTTCTCATTATTACCATCTTCTCCTTTTGGGTATATTTCTTCCTTTTGTTTAAAGCATTGTTCGGTGTTAAAGACTCTGAGCGTTTTTGTTTTTACTAAAGCCTTGTTAGGAGGGTTCTTTGGCCCTTGAACCCCATCTGCCGCCAGCATTTTGTTTCTTTGCCTCCTGTCAACGCCTCTGTTCCTGAGGCAGAATCCTGACCTCCTTCAGCCCGTGGGTTGTGCAGAGGAAACCGTCGGGAGGAAGGACATAATCGGTGATCTTCCTGTTAGTCCGCTTCCTCTGCCTCACTTTGTAGGAAAAGGGCAGTGTTTCCTCCTGGCTTCAGCTCTGTTTATAGGCAGGTTGATACTCAAAACTGGCAGTGGATGGCTGTTTCTGTGTAAATAATGCTCACAGTGTCAGCATATATATTGGCATTGGTAAATCCTAGTGGGCCCAGACACTGCTGGCGCATCATCGGGTACCTGAGATTGTTTGAACAAAACCATAGAGGACAGGTCTCTTGCCCTGTGAGAGCCTAGAAGCTTAGTTACAGAAATAGAATCTGGCTCTGACTGGATTGCGTGGCAGAAAAGGAGCCCAGTCTCCTTTTGAGAAATGGAAGTCCTCGGGTTTTGACTTTATCACACACTAGGAAGAGTCAGAATGCTTAGAGCTCCAAGCTTTTCCTCTTTGAGGGGAAAAAAATCTAATTCTTAAGAAATCCAGATTAGTGCTAAGCCTCTCTCCCCTCAGAAATGGTCCAAGACCTCTGTAATCAGCCACGTTGGATGTGCTCACGCTGGCTTCCTTCTCTGCCTTTACATCAGTGTGCTGCTCTCCCAGGCCTGCTCACTTCTGTTGTGGCAGACAGAATCCTGCCTGCTTGGTAAACCTAGAATATTCTAGAAACACTGACTTTTATTCAGTGATTTTCTTTCCTTTCCATCTCCCTCCCTCTTCCTCAGAGTTATTCTAATGTAGCCATGACTTATCAGTGTGTGGTTTCCTGCCTTAGTTATATTATTCATGACTTTGTAGTTTGTCTGGATCCCTTAGCTTTATAAGGCACCAGGAAATGTTTGTATCCTTTTCAACCTGCCTGCTCCTTGTCTATAGGTTTCATATTCAAAACTGAAAAACATTCCCTTATCTCTGCCCAAACCAAGCCAGTTCCCACAACTTTTATGTTTTTATAAAGATGAGGAGTTCCAGGATCCAGTTTTTTCTCATCTTCCTGCCTCCTAGCCAGAGGCCCTGTCCTGTTTGCCGCCATGGTACTTACAGCTAACCAGTGAGCCTGTGCAGGAGCAGTGTCCAGTGGCCGGACAGTCTCCACAGTGGCTTCTGGGTGCAGTTTCACCAGCCGTCAATTGATGGCAACAGGGACAGCCATTTCTGCTTTGGGGACCATTACCAGGAGAGCACCAGTGATCATTGTAAATAGTTTTTTCCCTCCTTCTCTCCCATAATAATCCCCATCTAGCTATACATACTGACTTTTGGAAGAAGATAAGCTAGTGTTCCCAGCGTCAAAGAATAACAAGCGTTGTTCTGATTGGCTCCCTTAGGTCCCATAAAAGAAGGAGCCAAAGGACCATATGGTCTGAATAAAGGTTTTGGTTTGTTTTTGTTTTGTTTTCTGCACCAGAAAAAGAAGAGTTTCATCTCCAGACTAGAGTTAGGGGGGTTGCTAGACCAGCAAAGGTGGAACTTGGGTCATTGTACCTCAAACAGGGCTGCTACTAGTCATTTCATAGGTGTGGTCTCTGTCTCCTGGATTGAGAGATGTAGATCTGGCACAGCAACAGCCAGCTGCAACGAAGGAGAGACAGAACATTTAGGACGTGGTGACACATGTCCCACTTGTCATTGCTTTCTGGTCCACGGAAGCCTTCCTTGTACAGCAGGTTCTAGTGTGTCTTATATCAGTGTGTTTCCCGGTGAAACGCCAGGGGCCTCGTTTTTAAGCTTTGGGTCTAACAAATTCAGACTTTGATAGCTAAGAAGTCCTTCTGGCATGCATCTTCACTTTAAAAATGTGTTATTATGCTGCAATAGTTTAACAGTGCATATTGTAAAATTCTGTGCCTGTGTTACTCTACCAAAAGTCCCCTGGCTTGTCCTCCTTGTGGGCTGGCCAGCAGAGCCTGGGGGCTAGAAACTTAGAGCATACAACAACAACAAACAGAAGCTGCTTCCAAACTGCGTTGCAGTTTGTTTTCAAGTTCTTTTTGGAAATTGGCAGAATATAAATTATAAACCAACCAACAGATGCAAATGTGGCTCTTTTTTATTTGTTCGTTTGAGACGGGGTCTTTCTGTGTAGCTCTGGCTGTCCTGAAACTCCCTCTGTAGATCAGATTGGTCTCGATCCCACAGACATCCCCCTGCCTCTCTATTCAGCACTGGGATTAAAGGCGTGTGCCACCACACCCAGCTTTTGTGGTTCTTCTTCTAAAGTAATACTTCTGGTTCTGGAAGGGGACCAAGGAAATGATCTGTCTAAAACGCTTGCAATGACCAAAGTCCTGCGAGGCTGACTGCAAAGGGACCATGAGGAGGCTTGAGGGGTAACGGGACTCTCCTTGTGTCTTTCTTGTGGGGGTGGTTTGCAGCTGTCATCTGTAAAATGTACAGTGGTAAAACTCAAAGATTGGAACTTCAGGATTTGAGCATCATAACTCTGTAAACCCAACTCAAAAACTGCCTAGATATTTAATCAAAGACAGTTCATCTACACTGAGGTAGCTAGTAAATTGTAAGTGTTCACATCCAGGCTTTGTATTAGCCTTTGGGGATGAAACACAAAAACATCTTTTAGAAAATGATACATTTATTTAATAGAGGTTCAGTATATGTTTATTGAAAGTTAAAATTAACTGAAACTTCTTTAAGCATAAAATAAGGGATCTCGAACAGCAAAGAAATTTTAACCTGCCATGGTGATATTTTCATTTTGTACTTGTGATAAGTGAAGGAATTGAAGATGATGAGTTCTGAAATGAACAGTTCTGCAGGCAGAAGTTCCTGCAGGATGGAAAAGAAGTAATTATCTTTCTAATTACCTTTTTAGGATGAGAAAGTGGGCAGCAACAATAGAATCAGAGTCTGGGTTAGTCACAAAATACTCTCTTGCTTTTTGGTGGGAGGAAGCGCTTGACCCTGTTGATATTCGCAAACGTGGCTTCATGGATTTGACTCACACGCCACTCTCCAGCCATGGAAGCAGCTGCATTTTCTCCTTGGCAGCCTCCTCTACTGCCCCTCCTCCATGGCCACCTCACTTAGTGGCTGAGGTTCCCATCTGGAGAGCCTGTTGCCACAGGATACAGAGTCCACTGGGAAAGAGGGAAAGCTTGTGTATGGTTAGGCCTGGCTGGTGGCTCATGTAATCAGGGAAACCATGTGGAAAGCTTGCTCATTCGTGTGCAAGAGCCTGTGTTGTAGCTAAGTGATAGCGCTGCTGTGGGCTGTGGGCCCTGACATTGTGCCTGAGGCCTGCGGCATTTGTTGTTGTGATCCTAAGTACTGGCGAGTGTGGCCGCCTCTGTTGTTCAGCAATAATGAGATGTGCATTGGCACCCAGGGAAGAGCAGCCATAGCCCAGGTTTTTCTTGTTTTCGATGAAATGGTTCAGTCGGTCACAGATAACTATCAGTCGCTGTCTGGTGTTTTCCCTTTTACTCTCAATCTCTTAAAGGACTTCTCTTACCTTCTAAGAAATCTAAGGTTGACCAGGCTTTTGGATCCGTGTCTGCTTGGCAGACTGTGACCCCGCTCTGCTGCTGCCTTGGTGCTGTCCACCTTGAGTGAGCACAGGAGCAGGTGACTGTCCTCAGCAGTTCCAGATGCAGCCTGGGGGAGGGAACCCAAAGCTTCTCGGTTCCTGCAATTGGCTCCACCATGGTTTGGGCCTCTAGAAAGCTCTGGAAACCCCAGTTAGCACTGGGACCAGAAATCTCTTCTGCCGTGGGCACTAGCTTTAGAACCAGAGTGGGAACTTGACAGCACACTTCTTCCATCCCCTCTTGTATTCATTGCTCCTTCCTCTCAGAAATACACGTCTGCAGACCCGAGCTACAGACTATCTCCCGCCTTCTGGGGCACGGCAGTGGTGGTGGTATTTGAGTTTCATTTCCCCAGCTTTCCTATACTCACAGTTTGCCTTCAGCTATAGTAAAGCTTCTGTTGAGATGTGGCCTCAGCTGATGGCACCAGGTGGAGAAGGACATCCTATAGTGGCATCTGTAATCTGCCAGTCTAGAGCAGGGCGAGCAAAGGTCTGTCTGTTTGCAGGCCAGTTGGGAATCAGTGTGCTGGCCAGCAGTCTACAGGGTCATCTAGGTGAGGCCCATTCCAGAGTCTGACCTGCCCCTAGCAAGGATCCGCACCGAGCTGCTAGTGAAATTGGCTGAGGAATTTCTCATACCATTCAAACGTGGTTCTTTTTTAGCCTAGTGTGTTGACCCCTTCATGTTCTAGAAGTTGTGCACTAATTTATTTCCTTCCTTCCTTCCTCCCTCCCTTCTTTCCTTCCTTTCGTTTTTTTTTCTTTTTAGTTTTAACACTGATAGGGCCTAGAAAGAGGTTCACTTGCTGCCTATTTGGGAAAGACTAGGATTGCACTTTGGGCAGCATATTTCATAGTATGTGTATTATACCGCTGTTCCAGAAAGTGGTATGATATGGCAGTTAGTTAAAAGTGTCCTGGGCATTTGTGAATCGTATAAACTGTTAAGCCTTACAGTCCAGGGGTCTCACTGACCTGACCTCCCCAGGAGCTGCTTGGCAACTCCAGTTGGTTAAATGAGATACGTGAGAGGTCATCATGGGTAACGCTTCCTTTAGGCTTTTGAAAGCAGCATGAAACAGAAATATTTCCCTTTCCTTCTAGGCGTTAGCCTTAGAATGTTAGCGAACAGCTTGAAATAAATTTTAATTTGAGCTATAAAGGTCCATAGCTAGGTCCCACCATCAATCTTGAAAGTCTCAAAATTGCTTGCTGACCGTGAATAAGAAAAAAGCTGTTTGCTTGGACGTGGTCATGAATATAGCTATGGATGTGGTTTAAAGTCTGTCAACAACAGCAAAAAAAGCTATAACCTCTGGCCATCCAAGACGTCTAAGGCAGGAGATTCGCTTTAAAGTGCTCTTGGGTAAAAGAGATAGTTGACATTTTTTATCTGTTTTAAAATGAGAAATAGACTAAACCACTGAAGCCACAAACCCTGCACCGAGCAATCCCTTTGGGCCATGCCCTCCTTATATTATTTATTAGGGATGTGTGTAACGAGGCTAGAATGCTCCAGGCAAAGGAGTCAGCGTTCTTTACATGTACAGTAGGTGTTAGCAGTGTAATAGTGTACATAATTATGTAGCATTTAATAAATGTCCTGATTGAAGCTCTGCTTTCATTTCCGAAAACCTATATGGGCTAAAATGTGTCAGGCACCAAGGAATCATGTGGTGTAAGTGGGTCCCAATGTGCCCCATGAGTTTCTACCAAAGAGGGAACATGCTCATCGTTGAGACAATACACCTGCTGTTTTTTCTTTGTTTTGTTTTTGTTTTTAAAAATTAAAGTTGACTAAGGTGTAGCTCAATAGTATAGGCTTCACCTAGCATGTGTACTGTACTCCTTAAAATTCAATAAAAATAAAAGTGACTATTAATTGACTACATTTTAGATCTCAATTTTTTTTCTTGGAGTAACAAGGAGAGGGTCTCAAGTACTTACCTATTGATTTGAAAATGTGACAGAACATGTGGAATACTAAAATGTTTGTTTTATTTCTGTGCAAAGGATTGTCTAGGGAAGGCTAAGGTCATTGCCAACCTGAATTTAATTTGACATTTCTGTTTTTCTCATTTTTAAAAGAGCTAATTTTACAAAGAAAACTAGAATAAGAAACATTTTCATACCAAATCTAAGATAGATAGGTAGATAGATAGATGATAGATAGATGATAAATGGATGGATGGATGGATGGATGGATGGATGGATGGATGGATGGATGGATGGATGGATGGACAGACAGGCAGATGGATGGATGGATGGATGGATGAAACAAACTATGTAAATGTGGTAATACATGACTTTAGCACTCAAGAGGCAGAGGCAGGAAGATCATGAGATCAAAGTCAACCTGTGCTTTGTGGCAAGACACTCCTTGTCTCAAAAAAGGGTGTTGGAGAGAGCAACATGACTCCAAGCCTGTAAAACAAGTTCAGGTTCATTTTTGGCATGTCTCTCCCCAGAGCACTAACAACCAAATTAAACACTATCTTGTCCCTCCTCTCCAAAGCCTTTCCTTTGTCACCTGGAGAAAGGAAACAAGCCCAAAGGCTCATGGCTGAAACTAGCTGGTGGGACCCTGAAGAACCACCTCTAAGACGGTGTCAGCATGTGCCCGTGGCTCTTAAAACGACAGAAGTCTTTACCGCCAAGTTTCTGCCTCTTCTCTCTCTCTCTCTCTCTCTCTCTCTCTCTCTCTCTCTCTCTCTCTTTGTTTGTTTAAATAAGAGTTTAACCTTTGTGTGGGGCCCAGAGACTAGCCTGCTTTCTGAGAGCTTAAAGAAAATGTAGGGCTTTCTATTGTCTGAGTAGGATGTATGAAGTTCTGTCTCAGTGAAAACAGATAAACATTTAGACATGCCCAGATAATTCCACCTCCTCCGCTGCCCTGGGGAGGTGAGAGAAGTGCCATCCAGCCCAGGCACTAGCCACGTGTGAGGACTCAGACCACAGCATCATCCGGGAGCCATTCCTCCCAGTGACTCTATTTCAGGAGCCTGTGACCTAGGCCCGTGAGGGTTGCTGTGGGGAGAAGAGGGAATGGACTGAGGGGCCACAGTGGAGCTGTGAAGAAGGCAGGAGGGGTGTGGTTCCCGAAGGACCTGAATGTGAGATCCTGTTCAGCTTTTGATTTGTTTGTTTTCTTGTTACTTCTTTTTCAGTAGTATCCCGGTTGTTCCTGAATATACAAGAAATACTGGTGTAACTCAAAGCTGATTTCCCTCAGAGCTCTGTGCTGTTCTGGTTTTCTTTTCTTTGTCTGTTTTACTTTATTTTCAAAGTATCAACTTCAGTTTCACACATCCCTTCTGATGAGCTATGTATTAGCATAATGTTGTGATTAATATTTCCCCAAATAATTTCCATAAATCTCATATTAAAGCAAGATGTGAGGCAAGGGGTATTAAATTATTAATAAAGCTGGGCATTGTGACACACACCTTTAGTCACAGCACTTGGGAGGTAGAGGCAGATCTGTGAGTTCTAGGCCAGCCTTGACTACAAAGAGACCCTGTCTTAAAACAAATAAATAGGCTTATATTTTTCTTTTTTATCATTTTGCCTTTTCTTTCCATTTCAGAATTATAGTTAAGAGTTTCAACTTCAAGCTTTTTAGGTGTAAACTCTCATGACTTTGGATCACGTTGACTGCACCAATACTATCCAAGAGAAGGGCCAGTGATGGAAGATGTTTGGGTTTTAACATTAAGAGATAACACCAGTATTGTCTCCTCTTGTGTTTTATTTAGATTTCGACACAGTCCCAACTGCTGGTACCTGAGAGACTGGACCATCCACACCTGGATTAGACAGTGTCTGAAATACGGTGCACAAGACAAAGCCTTGTACACCCTTGTTAATAAGGTGAGGGTTTGCTGGTGTGCTTCCGGGGTGTGTGTGACCTGCTGTTTGTACCTGTGATGGACCAAAGAGAAGTACCAGAAGCCACTTTCTTAAGCTATCCTTCAGACTGCTTCTCACACTGTTTCCAGACTGGAGCAGTTATAAACTAACCAACAAACTAAAAACCCAAAGCTCCTGTAGCTGCCTCTTCCAAACAGTGGTCAGGGAAGTACAGGCTAGAGTGGAGTGGCGTCCAGTCAGAACCCTGCACGCTGGTCACTCCATTTCCATCCTTCAGCCTAGGATCTCTTGCCTGCTTCCTTTCATAGATCTGGGTGAGTGCTGACCATTTTTGATGGAGTGTAATCTCTAGTTTGTTCAGACTATCTTATACTTTTTAAGAAGATGTATTCCTGGATAATAATTCCTCCTTTCTCCAAGCTCCCTGGCTTTTCCTTCCCACAAGCCCCAGAGTTCCCAGGATTAAGGTCTTTCTGATGTTACACTCCCCGCAGCACTCTAGTCTGCATTGACTTCATGGCATGAAAGTATATGCAAAATCAGCACGAGTTGTAGAGTGTTGCGATTGCCAGAGTCAACCTAAACACCATTATAGCCACTAAAGAATTTTGACAGGGCTGGAGAGATACCTTAGTGCTTAAGAGCACTGGCTGCTCTTCCAGAGGACTCAGGTTCAATTCCCAGCATTCACATGGCAGCTCACAACGTCTGTAACTTCAGTTCTAAGGGATTTGATACCCTCACACAGACATACATGCAGGCAAAACACCAGTGCACAAAAAATAAAAATAAACTAGTAGCTTTTAATTGAAAACAAACCATGAAGTTTTAAGCTGGGCACTGGTGACTTAGACCTTTAATCCCAGCACTCGGGAGGCAGAGGCAGGCTGATCTCTGTTCGAGGCCAGCCAGGTCTACAAATCGAGTTCCAGAACAGCCAGGACTATTACATAGAGAATATTTAACATTATTCTACACAGAAAAATATTGTTAAAGAATTTTAATTCAAAATTTAACAATATTTTATGAAAATATATTATTTTCATAGTATCACCAGAACTTGAAAATTAGAGTTAAAAGGGAAGATTGATTTTATGTTTGACTCTTCTCTGTAAAAAAATTATTTTCATCTGTAACTTAGGCTCAAATCAAACCAACATATGCTTTACACATTATTTGTGTGAGACGATGAATTAAGTAAATGAAGACAGAAATGACCAGTATCTGTTCCTTATTTTGTGGAAATAAAGCAGCTCTCCCCTCTCCCTGGTAAACCTCACGTTAGAGGATTCTCAGTGCCCTACAAGAGGAATCCAGAGGATGGGATCCAGCTGGAAGGAATACAGTTGAGGGCAGGAGTGCCATTTAAGCTATCTCCAGAGGATGCACACGGAGCAGCATGTGCTGCCCTTTTGCCTACAGTGACGGCAGGGGACTGAGTCAGAGGAGAGATTCAGCTGGATCCTAGATACAGTCAAGGTTCGGGCTTCTGTCTCGAGAAAGAAAGGACAGCCCCGGGGGAAGGAAGAGATGAAATCTTGTTCTCTTCATTCCAGAAATTATACTTAGAGATGAAGATCCCTGAGAAAACAGATCTAGAAAGGTCTAGAAAAGTAGAGCAAAGGCTCTTTTCTGTCGCTTCCAGGCCTTTAAAAGGGAAGTCACTGGGTGAGGGGTCAGAAGACCCAGCCCGTAACCCCTTAGGTTCCGTCAGCTGCCTGGAACGTCAGCCAGATCATTTTTTTCCTTTTGTGTCCTGGTTTTCTCAACTCCAACTTGAGTGAGTTATATCAGTGACTGACAACCTGAGCTGCCCACTGGAGTCACCCAAGGGTTTTAGATTTACAGAAGCTTCCATGTGGAGAGAGAGCTGAGTCAGTGTGCTTACCACAGGAGCATGATATTTTGAGTTTGGATCCCACGTAAAAAGTTGGGCAGGGCAGCCCATGCCTGTATGTACGTGTACACACACACACACACACACACACACACACACACCTCCTACAAAAATAATAAACATTACAAATGCTTGTGTTTACCCCTAATATTCTAATTTACTTGGCCTTTCTGGGCCTTTCTTGGTCTTTGGGGTTCAAAGCATCACTGAGTGGAAAGCATAAAGATTCTCACACATCTGTCCCAGCACACACACCACCTTCCCTAACCAGCATCCTGCTCTTGGAATGGGGCATCTGCTGGTACTAATGCACTCAGAGTGGTGGACACAGCATTAGCCCCCAGAGCCAACAGTTTACATGAGGGTTCCTTCTGATCTTGTGCGTCCTGTGTATGTGGATGAGATGACGTGAGTCTAGCAGAAGTATTCACTGTGATCTGCCTTTTCAGCCTTCTTAGGGACTCTACTTTAGGTTCACTTGACCCGTGGTCAAGGTTGAGAAACCTGGACTGACTGATTTCTTTTCCTTTGTTCTACAAACTTGACCCTGTACCCCAGATTGAATCTTGCTATGTAGCCCAAATTGCCCCAGAACCCACCTTAGTTCTGCCTCAGCCTTTGAGGGATTGTAGGTGTGAGGCACTACACTTGACTTGAACCAGCTGATTTCAAAGGTCCTTTCTAGCTCTAATGAATTACCATTCTAAGGTGTTTGGGCTTTAGCCTGCCTTGGACTCATGCTGATGTGGGTGAGTTCTCCGAGAATCAAGGCTCCGACCCTGAGTTGCAGGCTTCCTTCCTGGCAGTGTTCCACGTCAACACACCTGAGGCATCCAGTGCTGCTGCCATGAGTCAGTTCGGGTGATTCACAGCCAAGGCTTAGGAACCTCCCAAGGGAGTAGGTGGGGCGGGAGGGGTTCCCCAGGTGTTCTGGTAGTTGGCGATGCTATGGAACAGGGAGGTTAGATCCTATTGAAGTAAGAATTGGGGGTGAAACTGTAACTGTGATCTAGGCGGTCGGGAGTCAGGCTCAAATGTATATGAAATCACAGAAGCCTGCTAAAACTTCAGGGTTCCATCCCAGATCTGATGCTGTGGGCCTGAGATGATGCTTCAGGATCTGGATCGTTACTGTGCTCCTACCAAACCCTGAAGCAGACACTGAAGCATCTTTATTTATTCCTAAAATATTATTCCTAAATTCTGACATCTTAAATATGCAGGTTAACAGAATCCGAGGAGCTTGGTTCATAACGAAGTGTTGGCATATTTCTTGGGTATTTAGAAGCTCAAGTCGGACCATATGCTGTATAATTCCTGCTCTTTTCTTATGGTCTGCTTTTGCATTTTCATTTATACCTTGTGAAAAGAATCACTGAACCAGCCCTGTGTGGAGGAAGGGCATGGGCTCCTGTTGCTGCTGCTGCTGCTGCTGCTGCTGTTTTTAGCTCTGACGAGCTGTTAGAACTGAGCCCTATTTTCACCTGTCTTGTGTCATCTGTGAGACGCCCACTCACAACGTTCTCACCCTGACCAACAGTTCCAGTTACCAGACCTCATGAGTCACAGCTTCAGTTTCACTGTCACCGATGCTGTAGAATGACAGTCACAGAGTTTAACTCCAGGGGCCAAGTTTTACCCTGCAGAGTATATCGGCATATATTACAGACTGAATTAGAGAGGGTTTGTGTTTTTATCTTTCTCCATGTTCATTTTTATTACAGGTTCAGTATGGAATTTTTCCAGATAACTTTACATTCAATTTACTGATGGATTATTTCATAAAGAAAGAAAATTACAAAGGTAAGAAACCAAATCACCATTCAGTTATTACAGGGCTTTCAGCTCTCAAGTGGAAGAGTCCAAATGCAGACAGCTTCCTCCTTCATTTCTTAATTACATCTCTTTACCTTACTCTTTTAGTGAGAAAGGTTTACATGAAGAAGGAGAAAAGTTTACATGAAGATTATTATCATTTATGCAGAAAATTTCAAGTATCACCCTTTTTTTTTATTGCTGGGATGGAAAATACCGAAGCATATAAGTGATTATTGAGGAAAATTAATTATATGGGCAATGTGACTTCACTTCCCAAGCTGGTTGAAATGCAGAATACAGAGACTAAAGTAACAGTTGATTTAGTTTTCATGTGTAATTTTGGAATCTGTAATGAAGAGTTGGCAGAATTAGATTTACAAACAAAAAAAGGCCAGTGAAATGGCTTAGTGGGTAGAGGCGCCTGCTGCCAAGTCTAAGGACCTAAGTTAGATAGTGGAGTCCACATGGTAGAGGGGGAGCTGACTCCGACAAGTTGTCCCCTGACCTCCACACGCACACATGCACATGAAGTAGTTAATAAAATAACGATGTAATGAAAACAGTAAATATGTGATTTCAGGAGGGAGGAAAGGGGCACTTAGAGCTGGAGAGCGGGCTCAGCGTGTCACAGCACTGGTTGCTCTTATGTAGGACACGGTTTAGTTCCCAGCACCACATGGCAGCCAACAACCACCTGTCACTCCACTTCCAGAGGACCTGGCATCCTCTTCCTGCCTTCTTAGGCACCACACATGTAGTGCACAGACATGCATGTAGCCAGCACCCATACACATGAAGTTAAAAATAAATAAATCTTAACAGCAACGAAAGAGGCTTTAATCCTTGTGGAAATATTGAGTGCTTATTGAAAAGAAAATCTCACCCAGCATGGTGGTGGTGCACACCTTTAGTCCCAGCACTTGGGAAGCAGAAACTGGCCCATCTCTGTGAGTTCAAGTCCGGCCTGTCTACATAGTGAGTTTCAGACTCACCAATGCTACATAATGAGACCAAGTCTCAAAAAAGAGAAGAAAATCTCTTCCAGGTCCTTATTTTGCTAGATTTACTAGATGCTTTACTGGTCTGTCTGTCTGTCTGTCTCAGTTTCCCCATTTGCAAAAAGGGCAAAAAATCGATGCCTGTTAGCCTCCCGAAAACCCATCACAGCATTTGCAAAACCAGCCAGGGACAGCTGCACGTCATGCTGACTCTTCTGTAACTATGAGTGTGTGCAGTGAGCAGAGGCGCATATACACTCAGGTGAAAGCATTTGCTGTGCTTGTGACATGTGCAAGCATTGTTTCAGTATTAACATTGACATTCTCTACCTTGACCACAAGTTACTGAGGGAAAGAAATTGTTTGAACTTGATTTTATTGGCTTTTGTCTGTGCTGTAGAATATCATAGGAAAATAGGAGTCATCCAGGGCCTGTTCTTCTATGACCAGCATTTATGTAGAAATAAAAAGCAGGGGCTGGAGAGATGGCTCAGAGGTTAAGAGCACTGACTGCTCTTCCAGAGGTCCTGAGTTCAATTCCCAGCAACCACATGGTGGCTCACAACCATCTGTAATGAGATCTGGCGCCCTCTTCTGTATACATAATAAATAAAATAAAAATCTTTAAAAAAAAAAAAAATAAGAGGGGTTTCTGTCCCCTTGTAACACTCATTTAAAAAAAAAAAAAAAGAAATAAAAAGCATACGTGTATGTTATACTCAGGGGCTTATAATTTATGAGGGAACATTTTCCTCTCCCTTCTTTCAAGTCTTTTAAACTGATCTTTATTATCCCTGTTTCCATCTTCAAAATAATTCCCGGGATTTGGGAGTTCTCTAGCCTTTGTCAACAGTGAGAAAGCTTCATAACAGAGAGAAGCAGGCAGCCTGCTTGCTTGTCAGGGTGACCTTGATGGTGGCGTGCCTCTTTCCCCATGCCTTACTCTTCTGGCTGATGGACACTGTGTGAGGCATTATCTTGTTGAAGTAAATAGAGCAGGCAGCATTTGATCACTGTGAAGATGCTACTCACTGGGACATGCGGTGCTTTGGCGCATGTCTGAAGTCATGGATACAAAAGCCCTGATTCAGTGTGTACGCACAGTGTGTGCAGGAGGTGTGCATGGCTTGGAAAGGACCTGCTTCCTAGAATAACTAGGGCCAAAGCCTGTGTTTCCTACTTCTTAACTCTGCTTATTTTTCCACTGCACTGCACTTTGCAAGAGTGTTTATGTTTAGAGATATGATGATGTTACCTACAACTGATTTCCTCTCGTTCTTACCTTCATCTTCTTCCAGATGCTTTATCTGTGGTTTTTGAGATAATGATGCAAGAAGCCTTTGAAGTACCGTCCACCCAGTTTCTCTCCCTCTATGTCTTACACCATTGCCTGGCAGAGAAGACAGACCTCACAGTAAGTGATGTGCCCTAACGCAGAGCTGAGAGCTCGAGGCAAATCGAGCATCGGCTGCCGGGGTAGGTGGAAGAGGGCAGGGGAAGCCTTGCTCTCCGAATCTGAAGAGAAAAAGCTGTGTGCAGCCAGAAATGAATGTTCATTCGGTGTGTTTTGTTCTCTACAGAGTGGAGCTGGACGCTTCCCAAGTGAAAGTCCTTACACACATTTGTGGGGGTAGGGGAGGTTGCTTATGTTTTGATAAAGGGGGGGGGTTAACCCAGGGCCCCTTGCATGCTAGGTAAGCATTTTACTACTGAGCTACAACCCTAGCCTTGTGGGCAATTTGAAACTTGAGCCAAGTCAAGTGAGCTCAGACATTCTGCAGTGAGTCATGGATCATCACTGACAGCCAGACATGGCAGGCTGAAGAAGCAGGTGGGCAGCCAGTTTTGAGCATGAGCTAGTGTGGTTAATACTGACTGTTTTGTTTGTGTCAGAGTTTTCCTACAGTTGCTCCACGCCAGTTGTGTTCCAGAATGTACAGCATGCCAAGCTTTGGCTTCGGCGCTTGAGTGGGATATTTACTTACGGTTTACTGTTAGCCTAAGGAAGCAGTGGTGAGAACAGCAGAAACTGATACTAAACGGCACTTGCTCTATACCGCACTGTGTTCTTGGCTCGTAGATGTATTGATGTCTTTAATCTTCACAGTAACTCTACAGAGATAGGGAGAGTGAGGCATGGAGGTAGTACAGAATAACCGTGGCACCAGTAGACGATGCCAGGCATTGTGGTCCTGTGTTCTACCCTCAATTTCAGTAGCAGATCGGAAAACCTCCGTTTGGATAGGAGCAGAAATGTCCTCCAGTCCAGCGCTCATTCCACAGACCTGGAATGTTGTGCTTTACTGAGTGTCATGACCTGTGGCATAGCTTGTGTTCACAATTAAGTTATTAAGTATATATTGAACCTCCTTTTTAATCAGTCGCCAAGTACTACAGATTTGGCACTTAAACAGACGTTTTCTGCTTGTAGCCTAGCATTTTAAAACAAAACAAGGGGCTAGGGAGATGGCTTAGTGCTTAAGAGCACCTATTGCACTTGCAGGGGAACCGGGTTCAGATCCCAGCACCCATGTGGTGCCTCACAGCCATCTAAAACTCGAGTTCCAGAGGATCCGCTACCCCGTTTAACCTCCACAGACCCCGGGCATGTACATGTACACATACACACATGTAGGCAAAATAAGCATGCAGTTACAAAATTATGACCTAATGAGTACTAACACAAGAGAAGTCAATGAAGAGCCCTCACTGAAGAGTTTTCCTTGTTCTTTAAACTGGAATTGGTTAGAAAGGGAAAATACCTAAGGAGGGATTTACAAGGTTAATATGTGAAAGATGAATCATCGTTAGCTAGTTAAAGAGGAAATGCATATGCCAAACTGGCAGAAAAGAACACGGTAAGCGAAAAGGTGCTAAAGGAAGCTGGGCACAGTGGTACATGTCTGTAACCCCTGCTCGTGGAGAAGCTGAAACAGGAGGATTGTTTGAGTTCCCAGAACTGGAGACTCAGTGTCACCTGGGCAACGTAGTGAGACCCAGTTGGGGTTGGGGGATTAGGCTGGAGGAAGACGGGCCACGTCACATGTGCTTACCTGGCAGGGGAGTACCATGGTCGTGATGGTTGATGCCCCTACGACAAAGAGGGTGTCAGGGGCATGGGCTGTGAGTGAGCTCAGACTAGGCCATTTTGCTGTCATCCAGAAATGGTGAGGCGTTTTCTACAGTTTTAAACAGGAGGTATTATAATCAGATTTTCGCTCTGAAGCCATCCCTCAGCTGGAAGGTGCGGCGGGTCAGAGCAGGGAAGGGGTAGCTGTAGGCAGACTAGTTTAGAGACTTAGGGAGTCTAAGAGGAACTGATGATAGAGGAGCAGCCACCATGAGGTGGAACTAGAGTGCCCACTCCATACTTGGGGAGGTAAATATCAGGTGAGGAGGAGCCAGATACAGATGTGCGGATCAGATGTCAGGTCCTCGGTTTCCAACTCACCTGGACAAAAAAGGATGTATACTTACAAAAGGAACTCTGGGGAAAAGACAGTTTTGTGAGGAAACAGTTAATTTGGCTCTGACCATGTTGCAAACTTGGGATACTTTGAAGCAGTCCAAAGATTTCTCAATTGAACTTCGGACACTTTTGGAGCTTTACATCTGTATGTAAATGTGTGCAAATGATCTCGAGAGAAAAGCGAATGGAAATCAATGTCATATATGTATCAGATGTCAGCATACATATGTCAAACACATACACACAAATTTGTGTCAGTCACAAATTAAGGAGGAAATTTGGAGTGTGTGGGACCACACAAACCATGGGAAGACTGGCCTAGGAGAAAGGGTAGATAAGATGGGAATAACGCAGCGTCATTGAATTTACTGACATCAGAGCAGTAAGTGGTCCATTTTATCTCCATAGAGAAACAGCGGGAAGCCAGATTAGGATGGATTAGTGGGGGACTGAGAAGTGTACAGAAGAGACAGCGAGTATAGGTGACTTGGGGTGTCTAGTTTGTGAAGAGAAGTGGGGGAAGAGGAGAGGAGAAGGTGAAGGCATAACATAAAATGGGCAAACCCCACTGAAGTGGCGCCTGGCAGTCCACACTGCCAGTAGAGTATGCTCTAAAGTGCTTAGGACCAAAGTGTTTCGGAGTTCAGATTTGTTTAAACTGTGGAATGTTTGCAGTGAGATACATTGGAGACAGAACCAAATCTTCATCCATGTTTTATGTACACTTTAGACACTTACCCTAAAGGTGATGTTTATGCATTATGTTTAATTTGTATATGAAATGTGTCGTGTAATGTAACATTTTCTGCTTTCAGAGTTCAATGAGTTCTAGAGCTTGGAACATTTTGGGTTTTCAGATTAGGGATCCTCAGCTCATGTCATCTCAGACCCTGTCAACAAACTCTACTGGTCCCAGCATGTCACAGATAGCTATTGCTTGTATATTTGCTGGTCATTCAGCTTCCAGTTCCTGTTGTAATCCTGATACTGTGGCTCATCTTTTTCCGCACAGGAAAAAAAAAGGTTTCAGACAGTGAGATGGTCCAGTGGGTAGGGTGCGTACCATCAAACCTGATGACCTGGTTGGATCCCTAGAATCCACATGGTGCAAGGATTGAACTGACTCATGCATGTTGTCGTCCCATCCCCTGCTCCATACAGACATGTGCTCATATATACATAGACATACTAAAACAAATAAGTATTTGAAGCCAGCCTGCTCTACATAGGAACAAGTTCCAGGCTAGCCAGAACTACATAGTGAAACTTCTCAAAAACAAAATTCAATTGAAAAGTAAGAATAAGAAAAGGCTTCAGGCTTCTTACTTACTCTGCACTGGACCCACTTTTCAGGCTCTCAGTGGAGAAGCAAACTTGTCTAGATTATAGTGTCAGCTTTGGGAAGTGTAGTTCAGTGGTACATTAGCAGGCGTAAGGCCCTGGGTGTGCTGTCCAGCACATGCACAAAAGCCAGAATGGTTTGCATTGGAAAAGTGACCAGGTCCTTAATTAGCAGCTCCTCCTTATCTGCCCTGTGGAAGCCTATGTGGAGTTTCCCTTTCCGGGGATCCACTGTTTTCCCGGGTGTAGGGAAATCTCAAGAACTGGGGCTTGTGCTGCAGGAGTCATGGTCAGGACCTTGAATACTGCAGAGCCTCGCTCCATGGCACCAGTTGCAGCTGCAGACCTCCTGCCTTCTCTGCCTCTTCCCTAGTTCTTGGGCAGAGACTGCAGCCAGCATGTGTGCTGTGGGGAAGGGCTGCAGCGCTGGCCGTGTGGGGTATCTAGAGGATTACAGCTCCTGATGTCTGGGTTGTTGGCACACCTCCTGCGAGCCTTCTTCTCCAGTCACATTTGTTACTGGTGTGTGGCAGCCCCAGTGAGGCTTGTGGCTTCGCCTCCTTTTTTTTCATGTCTCAAAAGGCTTCAATTTTATTGCAGTACAATTTTACACCCTAGGTTGAAAGACATCGTCACTAAGTGTTTCTGATTGCCTAATTTGTTTTCAAGAGGCACAAATCTATCTAAAAGCAACTTAATGGTGGTACTTATTTTAACAGTGTGAAGGAGTCCACGGTTGCTATGTTGTTAGTGTTCTCCCTCCCCCTGGAGCTGTGTAGTATGAAGCCGGCAGCATGCAGGGCCTCTTTGATGCTCTGAAGTCAGCGTGGGGCCGGAGTGGACTCTATTTTGTTTTCTTTTTCCTGACTGTAAAAGGCACTGGTTCATTACCAAAAGTAAAATAATGAGAAACACGAAGAAGAAAACCAAAATGACTTCATGATTTCACCAGCTAGGAATATTTTAGTTATATATAGGGCATTTCTGTTCTGACATTTTTCTAATATAATATAAATAACTTTTATTTATAGTATTGGGATAGCTTCTATACAACTTGGTTATTTTCATAAGCTTACTAAATACAAGCTATTTGGTGTCATGAAAAAGTTCACATTTTGCGTGAAGTACCCATGGCTTTAATAGGCAGTGATCTGCTGTTTTCTGTTGCAGTGGGAAGAAGAGAGGAACTTGGGTGCATCCCTGTTGCTTCCAGGCCTAAAACAGAAGAACACAGTGGGCTTGAGCTCCCAACTCTATGGCTATGCGCTTCTCGGTAAGCTGAGTGAGCCATATTAATATTGTTTGTGGAGAGATGTGGCATGGCTTTTTGTCTCATAATAAAATTAAAACATCATTTAAATTTACTAATGGAGTTATAACCCACATGTGTAGACAACAGAATGGCCCTCAGTGGCCTTACAGTTATGAACAATCAAGAGATGTCATGAGACCTGTCACCAGTGATGGGTCAGAACTGATTCTGTCAGCTGTAGTAAAACTCATTTATGGTCTGTGGAGGAAGAGGGAAGCATAAAGAACGTTCTGGCACTCTGTCCAAAGAACTAGCCAGTCTTTCACAGTGTCCAGCTAAAGTCCTGGAGGTAAGAAAGAGTCAAGTTCAGCTTGGACTTTGACTTTGTTTCAGATGAGGGAGGAGAGGTTCAGAGAGCTTGCTCTGGGAGTCACCTGTTGGCCCCGTGTGATTGTAAGGACCAGGTGCAATGGTGGCTTTGGTGACACTGCTTTGGAAATGGGGCACATGCAGAGGACAGCCTGGGTGTGTGAGATCTGGGCAGACCATCCAGCCTGACTGCATCCAGTGTACCCCAGTCACAGGGATTCGTCAGATCCCCATCCCACCCCGTTCTCCCAAAAGGCAGGCCTCCACTGAGAGTGCCTTTTCTTTGCTCTTTGCTTCTGCCTGTCTTTCTGAGGTGTAGCTCTCTGCTGTCAAGCTTTGCCAACAAAATAGAGTGTGGGTTCTTGGATGCTGATTCCAATATAAACTACTGAGAGACCTGTCTCTCAATTTGTCAGACCGGCTAGCAAACTAACACCAGAGTGTTCACTCTTTTTGTTGTTTAGTTTGATTTGAAGGTTTTGCTGTTATTTTATTTGGAGAGTTTGTTTGGGGGTTTTGGTTGTTTGGTTGAGACCTAAGTTTCATGAATCCCCAGCTGACCTTGAATTCACTATGTAGTCACAGGAATACTGTGAACTTCTGATCCTCCAGCCTCTACCTCTTAAGTGCTAGAATTACAGGCATGCCTGATTTATGTGATGCTGTGAACCGAACCCAAGATCTTAGGTGAGCCCTTCACCAACGAGCTATGTATCCCCAGCCCTGGTTTTTGGCCTTCAGAGATAAGTTCTTGCTGTAGCCCAGGCTATGTCAGACTTGAGTCTCCTGTGTCCTCTTCTTGGGCGCTGGGACTGCAGGTGTATGACACCACACCCACCTGCAGCTCTTGTTTAAAATTGCATTTTGCTTATTTGCTTCCTATTTAGATATTGATTTGCATTTTTCCCTTTTGTGTTCAGATGAATGTTCAGGACTACTATACATGTATGCATCGTTCAGAAAGTTGGCAAGGCTAAGAAAATGTACTTGGCTGTTGTTTCTGGGTAGAGGCCCTGGTCCCTTGTGATAGGCAGCCATGCCATCAGACGCCCCGCCCCCATCCCTGCTCTCATTGTGTCTGCTCTGCCGCCTCGCTGGACTCAGGCCAGCAACCCAGAATGATCCCTGTCCAGCCCAAGCACCTTAAAGATCTAAAATTAGCCGTCACCTGAGGAGCTTTGTCTGCTCATATCCTCCTATGGCTTCCCAAATCCTCCTTCCAGGAAAGATGAGTGGAGGCAGATTTAAGACCCAGCTGCTCAAGGTGACTTTGCTCACCAGTGCTTACAGGGCTCTGGCCCCTGGTGCAGAGGCCCCTGGACTTCCCAGGATCCTGCTGCCCCACCACAGCCTGTATGACAGTTTGGGGGACCCAGGGGAAATTCAGGCCCCGGTGAGCCAGAAGGTTGCTAGGACTCTGATTTAAGAACTGATAATAATACTCAAAGAAAAGAAGATTTAGGGTTGTTTGTTTGTTTGTGTTTTCCTTTCTCTTTTCATAAAGACAATAGATTGGCTGTTTGGCATTTTTCAAAACATGTCACACATTTCCTGGCAGAGGAACATTGTCAGATGTTCACAGGATTTTCACAGTAGGAAAGTTGTGAAGTTTTTTTTTTCCCTTGGGAAGGTTTTGGCCTTGAAACAAAAATAGTATTTCCGTCTTCTTGTGTCTTCAGGGCAGCCTTCTGTAGAAAAAACTCTGTCAGTCTCTCACAATTCCTCAGCCCAGTGATTCATGGGCTCTGGTGGATCTCTAGGCAGATACATGTAAAACATTCACAAAGCCTGCATTTAAAATGTGCAGGCTGAGGTTCCTCATCTAGGCTGGTGTTTGCTGGTACCTTCCCCAGCCTTTGGCTGCAGACATGCTGGGGAGACATAGCTGAGGAGTCTTTGTGGTTCTTTTGGCCACAGGAAAGGTGGAGCTGCAGCGAGGGCTGCAGGCTGTGTACCACGACATGCCTCTGATGTGGATACCAGGCTACCTTGACAGAGCCCTTCAAGTGATGGAGAAGGTGGCCTCTTCCCCTGAAGACCTCAGGCTGTGTGGAGAAGCGGTATGTTCCTGCACCCCCACTCAGTCAGATGGAGTCATCACTGTTTGTCTGGGTGGTTTGAATTTGTTCTGTTGTCTTCCCCTTCCCTGCTTTCTATGTTTGTCTAGAATTGGTATTTATTCCATTGAAAAGGATGAAAAGAAACCACAATGTTACTGACAAGAAGGCAATGGGAAATAAGATTATTCATACCTCGTTATGTATGAGGAAAACTGTCCCCTCCCCTGAAATTCAAACTCAGCTCAATAAACACCATCCTCTTCACCATCCCCTATCCCCATCCAAAAGGAATTAAAGGTGGCGTAAGAAAGATTAAATAATCTTGGTGGATTTATCCCTCATGTAGTCTGGAAAGACTAGATAGCAATTTTCTTTACTATCCTTGGCTCTTGGTATTTGCCTTACAAGTGTAAGTACCTGAGTTCAGATGCTCAGAACCACCCAAAAGGCCAGGCACAGCAGTGCATGCTACAGTCTCAGTAATGGCAGCCTGGGAAGCGGAGAGACATGAATCGCTGGAAACTCACGGGCTGACTAGCCTAGACTACTCAGTGAGATTCCTTCATTTGTGTGGACTTGACCTTGAACACACTGAGGCTCACCCAAAGCTTGCATTTCAGTCAGGAGACACTCAGTCCAGTACCTACTGTGGCACCTTATGCTGACTGAATCCATCACATTCTTTCCCAGTCGTTATAACCAAGGATACACACTTGGAAATGTCCAAGGATACACACTTGGAAATGTGTGTGTATGAAACTGGCTGTATTCAGTGTTGGTAATTGAAAACACAAGTTATGCACAAATCCTTTACCAGGGATAATTCTTTCTAATTTCAGCCAACTTTGCATTCTTTTTATTCTAATTTATAGGAATATATTCGAATGTCAACAAGAATGTGATATAGAGCGCATAAAGTATTAGCAGCAATAAAGCCTTGGAGTTTAGTGCTTTGTTCTACTGTGACATTGATGGGGTTAATCAGCATCCAAGCAGGTGCTTCTGCAGGCTTGCTGCTATTTCCTTCCCATCTCTAATGACCAAGCCCTGCATGGGTTAAGGGGGGTGTACCACATGGTAGAGGTAGGGGAGTAAGAGAGCCAAACAAAAAGACCCTCCATGTTTTCAGTTGCTTACTATTTAAGTCACATAAACACCCTCATTAAAATGAATTTCCTGTGTGCATCTCCGGCCGTGGCCAGCAGCTTCTATGGATTAGACTGATCCCTAATTTATACTACTCCATGAGTTGAATCTTCCCGGGGGTAGAGGGGTGGTACCTCTAGCCTGTGGCTTTACCATGCATTCAGAATAGCCTTTTGTTGTTTGTGGTCTATGGTGGTCTTTTCTTTTCCTTTGTCCCAATTCCAGACGACTCCAAAGACAGACATGAAAGTTGGGGACCCATCAAACGTAATTCCTGGGTTCCTACCTGGCTAGTTACAAACCAAGTTAATTTATCATTGTGCTAATCACTCAGACAGTGACCCTTAGCTCATGTCTGTAGCTTTTGTTTTATGCTGAGTTCTTCCTGCTGTCTGAGAGGGCATGGCTGATGTATAGAATTGTTGTGTTTCCTTCTCTTTTCCTTGTTTGCAGCACTGGGGATTGAACCCAGCACCTCCTGCATGTTCAGTCATTCCAGAAACCCCTGCTGTTCCCACAATGGTATCCTCAGTCTTGGGGGTCCCCCCTTCCCCTTTGTCTCTGGCCTTCACAAAGTCCAAACAGATGATGTCACTCTGACCCTCTTGTGCCCCACAGCTCAGTGTGCTGGACGGAGTCCTGACGGTGCTGACATCTCCAGCTGACCAGGCCTCAGAGGAGCCACGGCCCCAGGAAGCTGAAGGCAGTTTGGGCTCAGCAAACCTGGTGGAGCAGCTAGACATCGAGGAACCAGAACATTCCAAGCTTCCCCGATACCTGGAGCGATTTAAGGTGATTCAGAGCAGAAATTGAGCCTCTCCCAGCCGTGCATAAGCATGCTTCTCTCTGGTGATGGACAGGCAGGCTTTTCCTGCATCAGTCACACACAAAGGCATTAAAAACTCACAGCAAGAATTGCATTTGTATTGCTTCCCAGAGGCTGTCGCCTTAAGAGAAACAGGTGGAATTTTTATGAGTTGTACTTGAGCTAATCAGTCACAGTGTTGTTCACTAAGGCAGCATGGCATCCCCAGTGATCCCTCATATGTGCCTGACGGGTGGATACAGCCTTGCCTCCTCTTAACAAGGGTCTGACTTCCACTCAGGGTGGAGTGTCTGGTCATTTTTCTACGCTACACCAAATATGGTCGATCGGAAACCCAGTTAGACACCAGTCACATGTTCAGCATGCAAAGATAAGATTCCGGCATCCTTTGTGGCTCGTGGCTGGCAGCTTTGTGCTATTCAGGGGGGTGTTAGAGATACTGCCTGACACTTCATGACATGTAAACAGGTTTCCAGAACAGCACTGAGCACTCAGGCTGGCTTTGAACGGTATCCTAAGATCCTCTGCCGTCAGTGTCAGGGAAGAAGATCCATGGTCCTCCTCCATGCCTCTTTCTTGTCCATTTAATACAAAAAGAAAGAATTACTTTCTAATTATTAAGTCATTATGAGTGTAAAAATGGCCTCTCCATGCCAGCTGGTCCGCTGGACCTTTCCACAGTGGGTAGGGAGAGATGTTGCTGGATTCTTACCCGTAAGTCTATGTCTTCTGAAGCAGCGACGGGAGCCCCCTTGTCATAGTGGGATCCCATTATATTTCAGGCAGGTTGTTTCCCCCAGTACTTCTGTAAGGGAGGTCATTGCCCAGCTTCTCTCTGTAATTTGAAACTGAGAATAAAAAGTTGACGTTCCTGTCATACCCTGAGAAGAAAGCAAAGTGGAGAATTTATTCACAGTCCTTCCCTCCTAACTTTGCCTGTCAATGTACAAGAAAAAAATCTTGTACAGTGACAAGAAAATCTTGTACAGTGTAAAGAGAGAAATCTCCTTCACCCTACAGATTCTCATTCACTGCGTTCTTCAATAGTTCCGAGTTTTGTCGTCAAAGGGTGGAAACCTGTGCCTTCATTAACCTCTCAGCCGTCACACTTCCGCAGGACGCTTTTTGAAAATTCAGAAAAGAACAGAAACATGTTTGTAGCCTGCTAGCTGTGACCTTAGCCGTGTTAGGCCCTACGTACTTCCCTTATCCTCACCCGACACCTGGGTAGGGGAGCCTTGGCTTAACACGACCCAGCACTGAGCCTGTCCGGAGCTGGAGTTGACTTTGGACAAAACTCTGCTCCCTCACAGTTGAGATTTTATTCTGGTGTCCCTGGCTATCTCCTTGGCTTCAGACTACCTGGAAAATGATGTCAGAAAGAAACCATTTTCAGTTTGTATTTCCTTTTCTTCCTGTTAGCTGATTTTCATTAGTCTGAGGTAATCCGTTTGGGGCTTAGTTCTCTGTAATTAGACCTGTCGGCTCCTTGGAGCTCGTGGGCCTTCCTCCTTCCACCGTTCTTGCTGGCCAGGCCTTATCCTGTCCACTACGTCCCCTCGGGAGGGGGAATGTGGACATCTGCCGCTAAGCTGCAGCTGGGACCCAAAAGCCACTTTCTGGTGATGTATATCTTGAAGCACTTAAGTAGATTAATGCTTTTAGTACTTCTTCGGGAATACCGGGCTGACCCAACCAGGCTGCCACCTCAGATGGAGCTGTAAGCAGGCAGGAGGTAAGGGCCAAGCTGCAGGGGAGCGCAGCAGGTGGAGGCCTGCCATGTGCACGCACTCAGAAAGCTGGTTAGCATTAGTGAGAAATCCCTGAAATGAGTTCCAGCTGTTGAAAGAAACCCAGGGTAGGGACTCAACTGAAGTCAGTTAAATGAAAAGACAGGGATGAGCTGGCTCTGGTTTCAGAAGTCTCCGCCATCTTGTTTGCATCCTAGAATCCTGTTACTCCAAGCTCACTGCTTGCTTAGGAGCAGGCCCGAGTGGAAGTGTGTGTTACACCTCTGCTGTCCTTGTGGCTTAAATAAGAGCTGGAAAGGACGCAAAGAGTAGGACGGTGGAGTTGCACTCTGTGAGTCAAGGTGGTGTGATTACATGGGCTGCGCTGCCGCATCTTTGAGTAACTGCTGAGCTGGACAAAGTAGCTCCAGGCAGCTGCACCTGGAGGAGAGCCTAGGAGCTTCCTGCAAGCAGATTGTGTGGCTGTTTAGCAGAGGACTTAATTGCTTCTCATTTCCTTTTTCTCCCACCTGCTCCCTTATCTTAATTTTTCTTTCTTTGTTTCCAACAGGCCTCTCAGTCTAAACTGCAGGAGTTGGGCAGGATTGAGGCAGAAAGCCTTTTGACTCTGACCACCCAGCTTGTAAAAGAAAAACTCCCCGCATGTGAGGCCGAGGACCTGGCTGCTTATGAGCAGAAATTGCGTGAGTGGCACCTGGAGCAGATGCAGTTGATCCAGAGGGAACAGGAGCAGAGGGAGAGAGCGAAGCAAGAATACCAGGCCCTGAGTGCAGCAAAGACTGCAGCCTAGAGGGCCGCAGGCCAGCCCTGTTCAAGGACTGTGTGGGCCAGCCCAGTGTCCGGCACAGACAGATGGGACTCAGCCTGCGCTGGCCAGCTTCTCCTTTTCTCTCAGCAAGCCATGCATAGCCCGAAAGCCACCATGTGCTGCATGTCAAGACACTGTCTGCCCATCCAGATGTCAAGGGCTGGGGAACTAAAAAAGTGGCAAATGATTGGGCCAAAGCCTCCACCTAAAACTCTAACGGGCTTCCGGGGCTCACAGTGGAGTCCTGGGCACAGAGTGTGGAAAGTTCTCGATACCTGGTGAGGGTGATGGAAGAAGCTACAGCTGAGCAATCGGGTCTGCAGCACTGAGGTCTGACGGTTTCTGGCCCTTGCCCAGGCACATGAGGCCACAAGCTGCATGTCCTGAGACCTTGTGCCCCATAGTCCCGACTAGTGCAGATATCCTGGTGATTAGGCCTTGGGTGCTCACACATTCCCAGTACCCCTTTTCCCACAGCACCACGACCTCTTCTTTCCCCTCTGGGAGAAGTCCAGCACAGGTCTCCAGACCACAGCCTCACCAGATTTCTGATTGTAGGAACCCACAGTGACATTTAGAGAATGTGGGGGCTTTTGAGAGAAACTTTGCCCTGGGTGTGAGGTCCTTGTGGCCTGACTGGAGTAACTTTTCCCACACATTGTCAGAGACGTAAAATGAACCCTTGGTACACGCGTGTGCACACATGTACACACAGACAACTTTAGAGCAAGCCTTTCTGTTAAAGGAGAAAGTGAGAAGGGATGGAACTTGAAGTACGGAGGTGACAGAAGTCAGTGCAGACTGTCAGAAGGTGGGACATAATCTTCCCAGAAGCCTCTCGGGAGAGGTTCGGGGACTTGGCCTGCTCTGTGATGCAGCCTCAAAGTGCAGTGGTGCATCTTTATTCAAGACTCTATTCTTCTATCAAAACCTGGAGAAATAAAGACGCCAAATGATCTCAGACCATTTATCTATGGTGAAAAGGAGGGAGAGGGTCCTGCCCTTAATCTTACTGTTTTGAACAGCACATTTTAGGCCTCTTCCATCAGACTATGACAAGTGTAATAGTCATTACTCACAGTCATCAGAGACGTGTGGTGTGCCAGCATCTTGAGCCCTGTGAGGTAGCACCATTATCCCCATGCTATAAGGAAGGATATAAAGCTAAGTTCAGCTGCTGCTGCCCCAGCCCACACTGTGTCCTTCCTGTCCAACCTCAGCCAGGGTCCTCCCAGCTAGTAGCACTGACTTGTCACCAAAAGTCAGGGCTGGCATCCTGGTTTATCAAAGGCAGGGTTTCTTGGCCATTCTTTTATAGAGTCAGGATAAGTCCAGTGGCAACCAAGGAATGACCATTGCTGTTGAAGCATCTTGTTCATTCTTTGGCTCCTAATTTTGCCTTCATTCTTCTTTCCCTAATGCCCCTATTGCAATTCCAATCCTCGCTCAAAGAGACATTCCTGTCCCTGAGTCACTGCCCTGGCGGGAGCTTGCAAATTCCCCCTCAGTCCTCTGTGACTGTCTCCTCGTCCTAGGAGCTCCTGACATTCCAGTCCACTATCCCTTCCCCGCAAACCTGTCTCCTGAACTACGATGTCCTCTCTTCCTTGACAACTGAGGCTTCTGGCTGTAGCTGTCCTCTGCCCTTCCATTGATGTCTTCTGTGCAGTGGACAACCTTGATAACCTAGCCCAGCACAGACTTTCCTCCTTGCTCAATCTGGGAGAATCTGGGGCAGACTACCCAAGGTCTCAGATTTGAGGTGCCTTTCTCTGCTTTTATTTCATACATGACCCCTGTAGCTGTATGATGCCCTTTGGGGAATCTTTAACCATGCAGAAAATAAGTACATGTAAATGGCTGGTGAGGAGGAACAAGGAATTAGAACTGGGTATAAGGAGCGTTTTTAGAAGCCCCTGTCATTTGGGTCATTGAGTGGATACAGTCAGAGGTTCAGGTGGAGGCAGGTTTCCTGCCTGTGTACAACAAAGGATGTAGAAATGGGCGTGGCAGAGAAGCAACCCATGAGGGCTATCACCATCTGCCTCTGTTGCCTAGAGATGCTTGAGACCCTCATAACCCATGCCAGTGAACTGAGGTTAGGACTATCTCCTCCTGTGAGCTCTGAACCACCACTTAAGGGTCCTCTCCCTGCTACATTCTGATGACCTTGAGTGGCATGCTTCCTCTACCTGTATGGAATCTGACCCTCTGCTGGCTCTCTTGGCTTCCTGTGACACAGACGTCACTCTGGCAGGCCCATTTTCCTGAGACTTAATCTGTAGCTCCTGACATACCAAAGTGAGTCAGAGGTTTCAGCTTTGCTCTGTGTCGGTCTTCCCTGTCTCTGGGCTCTTCCATTATGGTAGGTAAGACAGTCTTGCTGTGTAGCCCAGGCTAGCCTCATGCTCGGGCTTATCCATCCTCTGCCTCCTAAATACTGAGATTGCAGGTGTGTGCCCCAGGGAAGTGGGCACCATTTGGAATCAGATGGAGCCAGTGAAGAGAAGAAAATACTCATTTTGAGTGCCTCCTTGCCTGGCTTCCCACTGCCATGGAATTGAAGAGATTGAACCCAGAGCCCACCCTCATCCCTCTAGGTTTTTATGAGCCATCCTCATCAGTGAGAGTGCCACCAGACCTTAAACTCCATGAAGACAGGAGCTCTTCCCTTCTAAAGTACTGTATCCAAAGAACAGTAATCACCGTGACTGAGTAGAATTTCCTCTAAAGTTGGAAGTCTGAAGACCGAGCTGTATTATTCTCCCAAGAGAACTACTGCCATGCTAAAAGCCGTATATACGAAGGGGAGGGTTTAACCACAAGGAAACCTGTAATTCAGACCCAGTGAAATTTGTCCAGTAGAGAGAGAGCATATCAGAATGATCACGGTCTCACTTGTATCCTACTTATCTGCTTACCTGCCTCCAGGCAGAAAACTAGGAAGTGAAGAATTCAGAAGCCTACACCACCACACCCAGCAAAAGCTAATATTTATTGATCGTTCCTAGCCAGATAGCATATTAAACCCTTTGTATGCAGTATCATAATTAATCCATAAGAACGTGGTGAGTATTGTTGCAGCTGGGCTTCCCCCATGTATGAAAACAAAGTCTTAGAAAAACAGTGAAGTACCAAGGCCACCCTCAATGGGCCGGAGAGCCGGAGTCAAGCCGGCTCAGACTGGCAGGTCATTGTTTGGAATACCCACCCCCACACAAAAGCAGGCTAGAAGACAAGGACTCAAATGGAGTGATCCAAAGAAGGTAGGTAAAAGGGGGAAAAATTCAACAGGGAAAGAGGAAAACCACTGGGAAGTGCACAATTATGTGGGGATAGGGCAGGCTCCCTCCTGCTGGGGACCCTCCAAGAGTAGTCTCATGCACACCCCAGCAGCTTCCACCAAGGGCCATGGCAGTCAAGTACATACTTGTGAACCCCGTTCTTTCATTGGCTGGTGGCACTGTTGGCCTCCTAGCATACTACCATGTGGAGGCCCACAAAGGTTTCCTAGTGAGATCGGAACTTGGCTTTACCCAGCAGGGCTGCATTAAGAGATGGATTGACCACGTGCGTGGTTACCAGGTGATTGGAAGAGTCTGCACTTGGCTGTGCTGGGGGAGGTCTTTTGCTCCACCCCCTTGGCATTCCTTTAAAAGCCCTTTAGCAAAGCCAGAAAGGGCTGGTGGGTTTTGATCCAGGTCCTCCCAAGGGTATCCTATGTTTGCTTTTTTTACTTTTTTGAGACAGGGTATCTCTGTGTAGCCCTGGCTGTCCTGGAACTTGCTCTGTAGACCAGGCTGGCCTCGAACTCAGAAATCCACCTATCTCTGCCTCCCGAGGGCTGAAATTATAGGTGTGCACCATCACCGCCTGACTTATCCTATGTTTCTATATCTCTCTCTCTCTCTCCCTTCTGTATTTCTATCTAAATATTTCTCACTTCTCAAGAGTACCCTGGGAGAAAAGTGGGGGTGGGGCGGGCCTCCCACACTACCACAACCAGTGAATACCCCTGGTATGAGACTGGGAACCATGCATCACCAGTGGCAGCTCTCTGCGGGAGCCTTGGGTAAAACCCAAGACGGTGTTTCTCAAATGGGAGTAGTTTCCTTCTGGGGCACCTTTAGTAATGTTTGTTGGTATTTTTGACACTCCGCTAATGGGCTGCTATTGGGATCTCCTGAATAGAGGCCAGGAAAGCTGTAAACATCTCAGAGAGCACAGGAGAGCCCTCTACCACACACCTCAAGAACTCCCTAGTGCAAAATATTAATAGTTCAGAACCCCTGGACTAAGACCTATGGGTGGGCACCCAAGAGACTCTCTGCAGTGATAGCATAAACTGTGAGAGCAATGGGTTGTGCCTTCTCTGACCAAATATGCATATGAAATACACAGTGAAGGGCAGATCATTATTCTTTCTGGACACGGTTCCTCAGGGAGAGGGGCAAGTGATGACTTGTCTGAATTAGCTTCCCGAAAAGTGGACTAGAAGTCTGGAGTTCCCAAATGAAGATGCTGTGACATGACCGTGGGAGTCAGGGCTGTGGTTCTGTTAGCACCCAATAGCCTCCCCAGGTGTGGATGAGAAGAGCTAATGTCTGAAATGGGCTCAGAGAGTTTCTTTCGGCTCCAGTGAATTGTAACAGCAGAAAATGCGATGTGAACTTTTCAACAATGAAAATTATAAATATTATAAAACCCCACCTTATAAATAAGAGACATGAGCAGGGCTTTCCAACAGTGACATCTGGAAGCTTGCCTTGTAGTCTAACAATTTCTTGGCTCAAGTAAACTTTTCTTCCTCTGGTTTGGCCCTTGCTTATGGCCCTGAAGATGCTATTCCCTATACAGAAATGAGGAAGCTTGAAAAAACAACAGTGGCAATGTGCCTTAGACCATGTAACTAAAATATGTTCAAATATTTGTCTAAAGCAAGATCATTGCCTAGTCTGTGTGTATGTTTACCAAGATCACGTATGCACAACAGATTCCAGATCTGTCCTTGACATGTTCAGAAGACAGGGAGTTTATTCTTGTCAAACCCATCGGAAAATAAATTCCATTATGGGATTTAAATGCCAGATTAAGGGCTATGGAGGAAAAAAAAAA
>CABHPH010141771.1:0-19427 GCA_902168325.1 Peromyscus nudipes | reverse complement strand
ACTTAGGGAGCTCTCAACATTTCCATGCCCAGCAGAAACTCACATCTCAATTTCCTTTAATTTCCCAGGTGACAGCTGGAACAAAAATAGTTGTGCATTTGTCTTCAAGTCACAAGGGTAAAGTCACAACAATAGCTACTAACTTAGTTCACAAAGATCTCTCAAAAAACAAATACAGAATGCACAACACTGTCACGCCATGATGGGACATTTGGCTTGGCAACCTAGAGCTTGAAATTGTGACCACAGAGACAGGAGCTGAGTCAGCTCTACATTACCAAACAAAGGAATGTTAAGGAACCAAGAATGTTGGCTATGTGTTAAGACGGAGATCTGAAAAATACTATGCCACACTCTGGGTCTAACAGGAGGGGACCACAGTGCTTCAAGAAATGACTTGGTTCAAATGGCTACAGCAGCTTTGTACAAATGTCCTTCTGACTAGTCTAGGAAAACAACACTGACTCACATCTGATGAAAACTGGTCATTTGTGGTGGTTATTTTCTTTCTTACTGATTCTAAAGATATCTGGACCATTAAAAAGACTGAGTTGGGGAGTTTAAGACACCCTCAGGCCGCATGCCCCACTGTTTAAGGAGAGAGTTTGTTGCAAGTCATTCTGAGTCCCTTATGGAGATCCATTTTCCAGATAGCTGGCCCTTCCATTATCCCTTCTCTCCAAAGGAACTGAGGGTGGGGAGGATTTGTTAAAGTACATAGAGAAAGGAGACACACTTCTGTGTATTCCAAGCCAGATGTGACTCTGTTTCATCCCCCAACATCCAACATCTGCAGTGGAGCCGCTTCCCTTTGACCATATGAAAGAAACTGCCCTGGAACAAGCTGTGGGCCTCAGGGTGAATGCCCCTTCTGGGACAGAGTACAAGCAAGCTGTTAGAAACAACTTACCGTAGAAGGGTTTAGAGATTTGTCTATGTAGAGTCGCTTGATTAGTTTCAAAGAGTAAAATGAACTGAGCTTATTAACATCAGAAGTGACTGTTTGAAACCCAAAGGGTACATCTTTGACATTCTCAAAATGAAGGACCTGTTAAAAGAAAAACAAACATTCCATTATCCAAAAACTAAAATAAAGCATTGTTCCAGGGTTGAGGAGGTAAAGTGCTTGCCCTGCAAGCGTGAGGACCTGAAAAAAAAGGAAGGAAGAAAGAAAAACAAATCCAGCCATCAGCAGCTCCTCGGTAAGAGACAAGGCATGAAGAGTACCTCCGGTCTATACCAGGATTTGGTCTGGATCAGTCTTTTTCAGGTCTTGTACAGGGGACCAGAGTTGCTGGGAGTTCCCGAGTGCTCTGACCATGTCAAGTCCAGAAGTTTGCATTTCCCAGACCTTCTCCACATCCCCCATGTCTTACATTCTTTCTGCCTCCATTTCCACATTCCCTGAGCCTTTGTGTTGTGAGGGGAAGAGAGGTCAAGGAAGATACCCCACTTGGCACTGAGCACTCAGTCTTTTATTTCAGAACTTCTATCAGTTCTGCATCTCAGCCTTGCCTGCTGCCCACTGCACAAAGGGACTTCTCCAGACGTGAGAGAACACACAGCCACTGGCATACTCCCATGCCTCAGTGGATGCCTCTCACTGATTGAACTAAGTAGATTATTAGAAAAAAAAAAGACATGAAGCTTGGAAAAGGCCATGTTGAAGGGGATTTGAAGGGAGTTACAAAGGGTAAATGGGGCTGAATATGATCATGTTTCATTGTACACATATATTGAAATTCTCAAGAATTAAGAAAAATTAATATTTAAAAAGACCAGATGTGCTAGTAAAAACATGTCGCATGCACTGAAATATCTTTCCTGTGGGTGAGGGACGGACCCCACCACCACCGCAGCCCCTGCAGCCCTTCTGGAAGAAGAGATGAGAAGTGAGGAGTGGGAGCTGGTTCACAGCCTGTGGAGATGAGTTCACGTGGAAAATTCAGCTCCTCTCCCCAGGAGTGAAGCAGCCTCTCCTGCCTCCCTCCGTTTCTCATCCTGACCTAGTCAACATTTATGAGTCATCATTTTATGGATACTGGTGATTTTACATACCGATGAGTTTGTGAAAAGAAAGATTTTCTTTAACCTTACATCAATCTGCATAAGGAAAATAATAGAATGGAATTGGAAGTACAACCACTGTCTAAGAGCATGTGAGGTCTCGAGAGGAAATCAGCTCATTTGAAGGTCGAAGAACTTTACAAAGCTAATCAAGCACAGCCCCAAAGAAATTCTGAAACATCTATACACATATGTATATGTTCACAGAGGAAAAGTTGCTTTCATCCATGCCTCTCAGATAACCAAGGCCCCAGGGTTCTGAAACATATGTGCGTGCTACTTATTTTATCTAATCCAGTTTGAAGATAGATTATTTAAAATGTTACTTCTGGGACTGCAAATACTCTAGGGTAGAACGCGACTGAGCTTGCATCTTAATGTTAAGTTTGATATTCTAAGTGAATTGTGTGTTGAGGAGCAGTGCTTGTTCTCTGAATGTAGGTCAGGGGGCAGGGGATAACTTTCCTTCATTTACTCAGCGTGTGTGCAATGGAGTATTAATCAGTCATTGATTGATCTTCATACATGTCAGGTGAGGGATGTCATGTGACATGCTGACAGCCACTGAGGAAAGGAACACCTGTCAGATCCCCACACTCTTCATCCTAACCTGGCACCTATTCTAAATATAGAACATGCTACGCAAAACAAGTGTTCACATTCAGCATAAATTAAAAGAGCCCTGGGGATGGTATAGCTCTCAGTCCTGAATAGCTGCAGCTACACCGTTTTCATCTTAGGCCCGTGCTATGAATTCCAGTAACTATACCCCTTCAAAACCGTTCAAAACCAAAACAAAGCATGGGCAGCTTACCTGTCCAATTTCGTTTGCCGTGTCACCTTTGGCACCCACTTGAGCGAGTGACAGGGAGGTGGAGAGACATATTGGAGAGAAGAGGATGTTCCCCGCTGGCTCCTTTTCACATAGCTGTTTGAACAAGTCAACAGCAAAAGCTGAATTTGCCAGTCTCAGGGCATCCATCGTGGGCCTGGAACCAAGCACAAAACTCAATTTCCAATGCAAAGTGTGTTCCCAGCCACGTCCTGCCAACAGCAGTAAGGACGCTGCTTCAGGGAAGCAATGATCTTGGGCAGGACGCAAGGAGGAACTTTTGGTAACTTCCAAAAGGAAAGCAGACAAGAAAGCTCCGGGCAAGTATCTTGAGGCACAAGTTGTATTCTGTGTGTGCCGTTCACCACAATATCCTCACATTCTGCTTAGCCACTATGAGCAGCATCGGGGCCCAGCCATGGTGCCACTTCCTCAGCAGGTGACCAGAGCAACTGACAGCATTAGTAAAACTCAGTTTGCCTTATAATCACATATTTTAATTACTATTTTTGGTTGAATTAGACAAAATAATTATTTGTATATCAAAAAGTAATTGTAGCAGTTTGTTCTATTTAATATTTATTAAGTGTATAATTTAATTTTGTCCTCAGAAAAGATACACTGAATTCCTAAATCTTTTTTTTTTTTTTTTTGGTTTTTCAAGACAGGGTTTCTCTGTGTAGCTTTGCGCTTTTCCTGGATCTCGCTCTGTAGACCAAGCTGGCCTCAAACTCACAGAGCTCCGCCTGCCTCTGCCTCCCGAGTGCTGGGATTAAAGGCATGCACCACCACCGCCCAGCAAATTCCTAATTCTTAATACCTATGAATTTAACGTTGTTTGGAAGCATGGTATCTGCTGTTTTCATTAATTAAATTGGGGTCATAGTGGATTTAGGTGGGAGTTAATCCAATGTGACAAGTGTCTTTCTAAGAACAGAAAAGAAAATACAGATACAAATATACAGAAAGGAAAGTTAACCTATATACATACAGACAGAGCAAACCAATTTGTATCTTGGGCAGGATGCGTACGCCGGGGTCAGAGAGACAGTTTTAGTACTCAAGGTCAAAAGCTTCCTTAGCCAGGACCCATAAATGTGTTAGAGCCAAGTACATGGGCAGGATTTAAATTTTCATCTTGGAGCTAAACAGAAATTCCAAACTCAAAGACAAGAATAAAGTCAAAAAGTAGATTCCTGGTCTTCAGATCAGTGTTCAGAATTCTCTTTATGAGTCTGTATCTAGAATGAACTCAAACAGATGATAATATTCCTGAGAATCTGAAAAGCACATTTATTAGCAAAAGAAAGCCAAAGCTGAACCCACTGGTGACCACCAGCTACACCCCTTTACCTCCCCACCTCCTGCACTGGCAACTGCCAGCCACAGCCCGCCCCCCCACACACACACACACACCGCCCTGGTGACCACCAGCCATGCTCCCTGAAACACACACACACACACACACACACACACACACACACACTACACTGATGACCGCCAGCCACACTCCCTTACCTCCTCCTGCTGATGCCCCTGATGAGTATGGCAGGTGCATTCAGGCTGGTGTGCCTATTACAAATCAATCACAAGGCACCCAAAACTTAGGATGGCCATTTATGCTTTTTTAAAGCTATTAATCCTATCCCTCCTCTCAGGTATGATCATAACATCATTAGCCCTGCATAAAGGCTGACTAGTGTGAAGTGCACAGAAATCAGCAGCGTCTCCTGGTGTGTGTGTCTATGGAGGGCTTTGAGCAGTCTGCCCACCACAGGGGAACATAGAAGAGACTCCTCACTCCAGGCTTAGGAAGTAGACGTGAGAGACTTTGGAAACAAGAAGTCAGACTTTCATTAGCAGCATATTTAACCCTGACAATTCTGAGTTCATCACAACCACAATTCAACATGAGTGTGAATGAGTGTGAATGAACTATTTCCTCACCAAATAGAGAAACCTAAACTCAGATCCCTGCAAACTTTCCAACACTTCATCTAGGAAGTGTAAGGAAATGTTCACTCTGCCATTCATTAGTTACAGCATGCTGAGATACATTTAGCCTAAATGACTCTGCACAGATTCACTCAACTTTTAATAAGGCTAATTACAAAGTATATTAGTGTTGTATTGCAATGTGAGGCTTGGATCCAGGTTTTGGTTGGAAACTATAAATGGATGCACACTTGACAGGCAGTGTGTTTCCTATCAGCCAGACCTTCCCTTCCACAGAGAACCTTCTTCTGCAGGGTGGCCTCAGCACTTGGAGTCCACATCCGCCTGTTTACCTGACAGCTGGCTCCTTTGTCAGAAAATTCTTCTTTGCTGTGAAGAAAGGTAGCAGCCCATGTTGTGTGCGGTCTCTACAGCACAATTGTCTGATACAGCCCAAAGGTATCAAATGTAAGGTCTGCATATACATGGAAAGTGTTGTAGTGGTGTGGTGGGTCATCCTCGCTGTGAACTAATGTAATTCAGAATCACTTTGAAGCAAATCTCTGAGCATGCTTGTGAGGTAGTTTCTAGATTAGTTAAGGTAGAGGACTACCCTAACTATGGGAGGCATTATTCTAGGGACCAGGGTCCCAGACTGAGTGAAAACGGGAAAGCAAGTTGGGCATAATCATCAGTCACGTTGTTCCCTGACTACGGATGCACAGTGTGACCAGGCCCACCCCCACCCCCCCCGTGGCCCCCCCCCCCCCCCCCCGTCCTGAGGGGCTGTACCTTCTGCAACTGGAAGACAAAGGAAACACATCCTTCCTTAAGTTGCTGGCCTGGAATATTTTGTCACAACAACTAGACAAGTGGCAAGCAGCCACCAATTAAGAAATCAACCAGTTATCAAATGGAAAATCACATCAGTAGTTCTGTGATTTGTCCCAAGTGACCTAAAAACACTGTAAAGCTGGTATGTCTGAGGCAACTTGAGAGAAGACTTAGAGTACAGCCAACTGGCACCTTCCTATGTTGTAAGACCACGAATTTAAGGAAATCTCAGACATGTGGACAGTAACACTCACAAAACAGTGTGAGGTTCCTACATAGGCCATTTTGCACAAGCAAATTCTATTTTAAAACCTGTAAATGCCACATCCAAGGTGAGTAAGCTCCATACAATAAGTTTACATGTCTAAACGTTTGCACTCGAAATGCTAAAATCAGTTCAGTTGTTTCCATTTTATTATCACCTTTGTACAAGATTGTCTTCTTTCATTTTCATGAAAACCTAAGAATCTTATTTTTTTTAAGATATTATTCGGGCTAGAGAGATGGCTCAGCCATTGAAGGCCAGGCTCACAACCAAAGTATAAAAAGATATTATTCTATTTTACTCTAACACAGAAAAAACTGCACCTTACAAACCCACATGGGAGAAACTTTCATCTTGACAGGAGGAAAGTAAGATGACTCCTCAAGCAGCAATACAAATGCAGTTTTCAAGAATTTATAGCTCCCTTGACTAGGGGATGGACCCCCTAACTGGTCACATGACAGCAACCTGGTCAGCCCTGAAATCATAAACACACAAGCCACACTGAGGACTCGGCAGGTGGTACTTATATGTTCATGTGTTTATAAACATATGTGACAACAATAATCAAAGAAAAAGACTGCGAGTGTGAGAGAAAGTAGGAGGGGTAGGAGGGCTTGGATCAATTTTTTAATTATTAAGAAAATGGAGAATTAAAAGCCAAGAGACTTTCTCCTGCAGTTCTTTGCTGAGGTATTGTATAATCATAAACCTTTAACGTGGGACAAGATCTTGCAGCAGGATCTAGCCTGGCCCCACCTCTTCATTTTGCAAATGAGTGAAGTGGAGGAAGATGCAGTGATTCTCCCAGGCCACCCACGCAGGGCGTGAGAGTAGCCGGGCCAAAGCTAGAATTCATTTCTCTGGATCCCAGCCCAGCCCCTCTCCAATTCACCTCCTCACCTTCTTTCTTCATAATTGGGTTTTGCTGACATTTGTTTTTTCTGAAGCTTCTCAAATTCCAAAAATCCTGTATCCTAAATGATCCACTTCAAAGGTACCAAGATTCCCTCTGTGTGTAGGAGTGATATTGTTTTTGTTTGGGTTTTGTGGCTGACTTTCATGACACAGAACTTTTCCCCTAAGATTTTCCTACTTGAAGGAGTTCTAGTTTTTTCTGCCTCCGATGTTTCAAGCTGTCAATGTTTAGATTCTTTCGTTCTATAAGGTATGAGCACCTAATGAAAGCCAGGCAGAAGGAGTCATTAAGAATCCCAATGGGGAGCCGGGCGGCGGTGGCGCACGCCTTTAATCCCAGCACTCAGGAGGCAGAGCCAGGCGGATCTCTGTGAGTTCGAGGCCAGCCTGGTCTACAGAGCAAGATCCAGGACAGGCACCAAAACAACACAGAGAAACTCTGTCTTGAAAAACCAAAAAAAAAAAAAAAATTCCCAGTGGGGGCTTTGTGATGGCTCAGTGGTTAAGAATCCTGGCTGCTCTTCTAGAGAAACAGGGTTTGACTCCCAGCACCCATATGGTGACTCACAAACATCTGTAATTCCAGTTCCAGGGGATCTAATGGCATTCATGTGGCACACAGACATACACACAGGCAAAACACCCATACGCATAAAATAAAAAGAAATAAATCAAAACAATTGGGAAAAAAAGGATCCCAAGGTGCACACATCCTAGCTTCTGCCTCCACCAAACTATCAGCTAGTGTCATGTGTGATGATAGCGTGTACTGGTTACCATGGCAACCCTCAGCAACACCTCACCCCTAGTGGAAATCTCAGTGACACATCCTGAGAGACACTGACATCTGAGTTATACCAAAAGGATGAGAAGGACTTAATCACACAAAAGTGGAGGCCAGAGAGCATTCAAACAAATGAGCGAACCACACTTACTGCGGGTGTGAGCGCAAGGTTTAGGATGCAGTAAGGAATTATGCTAGTCTAGCATCATGTGACAGTAGATGCTTTTCTAAGGTCCGCGACCTGACTAGCCCTGGAGGCTGGCTAGGTTTCCAGGACCAGGCATGACGTCCCTCCTGTTGAGTGGGCCTTAGGTCCAATCAGGCAGCTGCTGGTTGTCACTGACACATGAGTGCCACTGACTGCACCTTTTGCACACCTTGCCATGCTGGTAACTGTCACGGTTCAGAGGTGTCAGAGCTGGGAGGACTGTTTAACCGCTCCCCTCCCTTGGCAGCTTACATAGTATTTTCTGGAGCCATGGAAGCCAGACCACAGGAAAGATGCTGTCAGGTCAGATCCAGCTGGAGTATCTGAGTCCTGTGTCCTAAGTGTGTGGTGCCTTCAGCAACAGGGATCCATCCTCAACCCTCCTAGGCAACCAAGGGCTCAGCCAATTATCCATATTGTTCTGGGAGTTGCTTGGACTACAATGACCAACACTTTGAAAGGTTTCTTGTGTCTGGTACTGGACTTTTTATTCTTTTTATTAGTTTATGGTTTTTCTGGAAAGCATTGTCAGCCCCCCATGGTTTAACTTCCTTTAAGATAGATGATTCATAAATAGATAGATAGATAGATAGATAGATAGTAGATAAATAGATGGATAGATGATAGATAGATAGATGTATATATATGTAAATATACACATACACTTACATGTATTGTATATGATTTTAAGTAAATATAAAATAATATAATTCCTTGCGTCCTATCAAATAACCCTCCTCCTCATTATCCCCTCATCAAAACTTCTCTTACAGCAAATGGAGGAGACCACAGGAGACTACAACTGGATACAATGTAGAGATCAATAGATCATGGAGATCCTAGCCCCGACAGACATCACAGCTCCTGCATCTTTGACTCAGGAAACATTTTGGGGAAAGGAATGGAAAGATTGTAAGATCCAAACTACCAGGAAGTCTGTTGTGAAACAGTCTTTCTTAGAAATGGCTGTATAAACAGGACCAGAACAATGGTGGTATCAATGGACACATTAACGTGGAGGGGAAAGCTTAAGGGGTCCAACACCTAGACAAAGAGCTAAAAGCAACTATTGACTGATGGGAGAAGGAGAATTAGCCCCTCCCAGGGATGAGCCCCTTTATTGGCTGTCCAGTGCAGAATGGACAGCAGTGAAACCATACACAAATAACAAAATAGACTCAGCAGGTTCTACTTAAATATATCTGTATACACACACATGTGGGGTGTGTGTGTGTGTGTGTGTGTGTGTGTGTGTGTGTGAACAAATACAATCCAAGAAATAGAGGCTATCAACTTGGTGGGGGAGTGGGGGGGATTTAAGAGAGAGTAACAAGGAGGGGCTGGAGGGAGGAAATGATGTAATTCTATTTCATTTTAAAATAAATGAATGGAGTCATATGCACTAGGATGAGGGAGGAGAGCTCACTTCTCTGGAATCACAGGTTATGATGCCCCTTATGTAAAGATTTCCCAAGTATGTACAGCATCCGAGCCAGTGATCCTCAAATGTTCTCATCTTTAGGCTGTCTGGAGAGATAAAGGTCCCTGTGGGAAGGTGATTAGTTATGCACCCAGCTTTGCCTGAGACAGTTCTGGTTTATGGCTGTTGTCCTACATGCTCACAGTTAAATGATACAGGTCCATCCTATCTACAGACTGTCTGCCACACTCATTTGTTACACAGACATGTGAACTCACACACACACATACACACACACACACACACACACACACACACACACAGAGTACTATGTGCACAGTTTTTCTGCCAGGCCTGATAGTTCATACTGTAATACCAATACCAAGAAGGCTGAGGCAGGGAGATTGCCATGAGAGCTGTGAGTTCAAGGTCAGCCTGCCCTACATAGTATGTGCTAGGCCAGCTTGAGGGGCTACATAGTGAGATCTTATCTAAAGAAACAAAAAATCGCAATTTTCAGTACCAGAGTATTATGACTATCTTTTAGCCTAATTTGCCTCATTGTACAGACTGGAGACTTGGTTTAAAAAACAATCTCTGATAGGTATTTATTTATTTAATCACTCATTGTTGAACCGAAGAGTGAGCCTAGCGCATTATGCATACTGGACGAGTGCTCTACCACTGAGCTCTGACCCTGGTCCGTTTTCTTTAACCTTTTATTTTAAAATAAGTTTTTCCCGTGTGGCCCAGGCTGACCTTAAACTCCCTCTCCCACCAAAGTGGGCCTTTAACTTGGCCATTCTCCTGCCTCAGCTTCCCAAGAGGTTAGGCTTATAGGCTTCTACCACAAAGCCCAGCTCTCTTGGAGCTTTGATGTGACCCGAAGCATAAGAACAGAACACTGCCTCTATGGTTCACTTTCTGACTCTAGGAGGAGAAAAATCAGTATCAGATTTTAAAAAATATGAGACTCTCTAGCTTCTTTCTGTGACACAATGCTATGAGAATTAAACGAAGTGATTGGGTAAACTCATCTGGCAAGGGCCTTCCTCGCAGGAAAGTACAGTGTAAGCATTAGTAAGGAGGTCACTCTGTCCTTTCCAGCCTTAGAGGATCCTGCTTTGCTCATAGCCTCAGCCATCACGGCTGCACCTGGCTCCCTGAAGCCTCTGGCCTTAACTGCTGACCCACTGCATCTGCCAGACGATGCCAGACCAGCCACACCTGGATAGCCCAAACTGCTGAGACAGCATGCTCCAAAGTCAACCCCAAGCCCAGAGTGACTGAAGTGGCACCCTGTGAGGCGTTAGGAAGCATGGGTACAAAGCTGCTGACTCACTTTCTGGAGTCCCGTTCTGCTAGGCTTCCTCCTGTCCGCCCATCTGAGAACTCATCAACACTTGCACTTACTGGAAGGTGACTGATGTTTGTAAAGATCCTCTTGAGATGCAAGAGATAAAGGACATTTCTATCAGAACTTGTGCCATGAAAACATGCCTGGCTGTCGATCTGAAGCCTTCTTCCACTTAAGCCACCCTACCTTCAAGCTGTGTGACTTTAGATCTCACTTTACCACTGACATTTCTTCACCCTGAGCAGCTGAGTAAAAACTGGTCAAGGTCCCCAGTTCTGAGATCCAGTTGGGGCAAGTGAAACAACGTATTGCATTAAATGGAGTTTTCAGGACGAAATGTTTGAACGAAGCCATAAAACTTTTGTATTATTATTATTATCATTACCCATGAGGAAGAGACAATAAGTCAGCACATCTCAAAAGTTCAGGATTTATGTTGAAATTCATGATTTTTTTCAAGTTTGCTGAATCTAACAGGAGCGAGGAAGAATGATTTCTGCCTAGAACGCAGGTGTCAGACAAGGAACACTGGTCTAACATGTGAAATGGCAAGAACAGTCTACATTTCAAGCCCACAATGCCCACTAGGAAGGGCAGCGCTGCTCTCTTCTTCTCGGCCTTCTCCGGGCCTTAAGTACCACACCCTTTCAGAGACTGGCATCGCAAATCCATCCCGCATTCCACGGTAGGGCTGGAAACAATCTCAGTCTTCCCGAAATCACTGCTGTTGCCCACACCGCCATCACCCAAACCTCATCGCCTTCTTCATATTCTGAGTGTAGGTGGCTATGTGGTGTGGCGATGGTTCTGCCAGAGCCACTCTGGGCGCACAAAGGCCTTAGGAGCCGGGACTGCAGCCTGTCATAGGGAAAGTTGATAAAACCCACCCACTTCTTCACCATTTGTAGTCAGCCCCCTAACTATTTCGTGACTTGTCCTCACGAGGGAACTCACCAGCCCTGTGGCCCCACTTCGCTCACCTTGAGCAGCTGGTATCCTGGGAAATGCTCTGCAAGGGAAGAGGCCGGCAGGCTCTCAGAGGCAGGGAAAGCTGTGCTCTGGGGCCAGGCGGCGAGCTGGCTCACCTGCAGCCACGCCCGGGCCTCCCACCCTGGCCCCGCCCACAGCTGCGCTCTTACTCATAACTCTTGGCAGCCTGGGCAAAACTGGAAGACGTGATTCAGGCTGAACTTGCTGCTGCTGTCTGCACAGCTTTGGATGGCCTGCGACAAGCACAGGCAGGAAGGGTCTGTCGGTTGAGCCTGCCCTGAGCTGAGCACAAGCATGCAAAGCCAGCAACAGAAGGAGAATGGGAGGAAATAAGAGTAGAAAAGGTGGCGATAGAAATACTGCAAACTTCTCTGGCCTCCATCTTTTCCGTGTAGAGTGCCCTTGCTCGTTCTGATAACACACACAGTGTTACAGGCAAAACATGCCATACCGAATTGATCAGGAGAAATAGCTTGACAGACTTGCAGAGAGGGTGTGTCCCAGTAGAGGACACAGCTTTGCTCTGAAATGTTTGGTGTAAACTTGATTTGACAACTCCAGATCTCTGCAGCTCCTTGACCTGTGGGATCTGTTCTTTTCCTACCCTGCTTTCTGGGAAGCACCCAGAAGTAAGCCAGTTGCTTCTCCGGACGATCACCTATGCTCCTTGTTCATGTGCTGGTTTGTTTCATCATAACCTTGACTTCAGCATCCCCACACTGAGTACTAGAGTTTTAAAGATAAGGGCCAGCCTCACTCATTTCTTAACAGCACTCCTTGGCATGCCCATGATTTACCATATGCAGTCAATGAGGGATTGTTGACTGATTGGATGAAAGTGACTCGATAGTGTCTCCTTCCCCCTGTTCTGAGTCTTGTTATTAGCCAGAGTCAAACTCATAAACAAAACTGAGTTCAGCTCTGAAAGCACCATTCCAGGCATCAGGGGAGCATGGGAAGAAAGATCATAAAGACAGGGATATGGGCAGCACACCTCATAAAATATCACAGTATCTAGCTTCAGTCAGGGAAATGTGGGTTTGAGGGCAGAGTCATAAGTTTTCAAACTGTCCCTACCACTTATTGTTGGAGAAATCCTAAACAAAATGTTTAATCTCCCTAGCTCCATATTCTTCAACTGTAAAGTGAAATATACATGCACATACATATGAAGACAATTATTACCGCTTTGCTGTTCCTCAGAAAAACTCAGAATAATCACAGTGGCCAAGAGGCCAGAATGGGATATTAGCATCTAATTCACCACAGCTATTTATTCAGAATTGGACTGTTCCCTCCTTGTCACTGCAATTTTGGATCTCAAGAGATCTTAAGCCTTAGTACTTGGTCAGCTCTCCCTTTTCATGCTTTAATTTCCTCTGCTACATTCTTGTTAACTCTCTGCTCATACTGGAAAGAAACATTTCCAATGACAGAAATTCAGCAACCCTGAGGAACCTGAGCACAGCACGGTTCTGATTGTTTGGAAGTTAGAGGAGCCATACACTTAGAAAAGTGCTGCGTTCCCTGTCCCTGAAGGACTTACAAATAACATGGTAGGAAGAGAAGACATAAATGAATCCAAGTACCTGATGGCGCAAATGAACAGACACAATAAGATTGGCATGTGACCACATACACAAATGTAGTTCACAGATGAGTACAACTCTTACAGCCTTAGCGTGCTGGAGAGGCATCGAAGCAGGGTCCATGGACAACAGAGGACCTGGCAGGCCTAGAAACAAAGAATGAGAATTCCATAGCTAGAACTGCAAAAGACAAATTAGACCAGTATGGCAGCGAATGGCTAAATAGAGCTTTCCCTGACAAGAGCACTTGCTTGTCGAAGTGTCTCTGGACAATGAACCCAAGTGTTTGCGCCTTGGATTTGAAGCCGATGTTTAATGTAACATCCTGACAAACACAATTACTGACTGAGGAAAAAACTATTCCTCTTCATGGGTAGGGAAATTAAAATTTTGATTCTATTTGATTAGAAAGAACTATTTCCCTGGGATATTTTTCTCTGTGGTGGCCATAAATTTGAATGTTATTATACTCCACATTAAAAGACACAAGAAAACAGAGAGGTGGGAAGGAATGGAGTTGAACAAGTAGCTCATAGGTCTAAACGCACACATTTCCAAACTTGTCTCTAGAAAACACAACAACAGATTAATTGTAGGAGAGAACAGCTTGGAGAGAATTTCTGCTGCTGGCATGTCAGTTCCTATTATGACCCTTCTCTTCCAATGGGGCCCTCTTGACAGGAGTCTTTGGTTAATTAAACGCACCTGTTTTTAGTTGTGAACCTAACATGGGTCTACACCAGGTCTTCCGCATACATGCTGTGTTTTTTGTAGGACTCCTAACAGTGGGAGTGGGGATGCCTCTGACTCTTTTGCCTGCTCGTGGAACCTTATTTCCTCCTACTGGGGTGCCTCATCTAATCTTGATATGAGGACACATGCCTAGTCTTACTGCATCTTGTTATGTCCAGTTCAGATGCTATCCCTGAGAGACCTGCTCTTTTCTGAAAGGAAACAGAGGAGCAGTGGATCTGGGGGAGAGGGGAGGTGGGAGGGGATTGAGAGGAGTGGAGGGAAGAGAAACTGTCGTCAGGATATTTGAGAGAATAATAAAGTAAATAAAAACTAAGCCTCTGCTGAGTGTGTCAGACCTGATCAAGTCCCTGGGACATCTAGACATCGAGAAGACCTAGATATTGGTCTCAAGGATGCTGTAGCTTGGCTTTCAATTATAACACTGACATCTATATCATTATTGTAGTGTGAAAATACACAGCCTGGAGGGAAATCCTGGAAAGGACAATGTTGTCAGTTATGTTAGCATGGACACTTCGAGGAATGGAATGGTTTAAAAATGTCCTGTGTTTTAATAGCAACATAAAACCATTTATATAAAAACAGAGAGAGAGAAAATGAGAGAGAGAGAAAGAGGAACTAGAGGGATGTGGGAAGGAGAAGGGATTAGAGGTGAATACGACCCCTATACATATATTATTGGAAGACTGTCCTCAAGAAACCAACACTACCTAATGGATGCACACCAACTGTATCCAAGGGTTGTAATTCAGTTCTTGTTCTAGTGGTCAACCCCTTGCCATGCAGCCTCATAAAAGTCCAACTCTTGAGTACTTTCAGTTTTCTTTGCTCTTAATAAAATTTGAACCTGTATGAAATAGATACAAAAATAAAATTTGACAGTTTTCCATATACCATACCACATTACGCAAGACTATACTATATGATTAAGTCAGTGTGCACTGTCCTCGGTCTCCAACCTAAGCAGGGCTCACTGTTCCCAAGAACTCTGAATGGTCTCTGGCACAGTGGATGTGGAATTAATGAATGGGGAATGATCTCTTTGTGGAAGGGTATGTTGCATAGATGCAATTAATTCAAACACTGATGAATCCAACCCGTGAATTTGAGATCAGGTATTCCCTTGAACACAGCTGCCTTTCTCTCAGTTCCCTTTATAGATTCTCAAGGCCTCTTCAGGTTATTCATCCAACCATGTTCAGTTCTTTAAGGAAGGTTTGGTGGGAAAGGATACAGTTGTTTGTAGAAATTTTCCTTTGCTCTATAACTCCCAAAACAATCCATAATGGTCTCTTTCTTGTAAAACACAAAATCCATTTTACAGACCATGCACATAAAAATAGCAGATGGGCTTTGGGGGTAGAGGGAAGAACTGCCACTTAAAGAATTAATAATCCATTCATAATGCACTTTTATCAAATGACAATTTCCTTTAGTTCAACAAAAGTGGTCTATAGACCAAATATTTAATAACCTTGGCAACTGTTTTGTTGGTGGTTTTTCTTGCCTATGGGTTTAAACATTACAAACATTGTGACTGGATTACACAGCATTCTGGCTAAGGATGACTAGACACACCCAGCCACTCCCAGCAGCTACTCAAAGGAGCTTTGTTATGACATGCTCTTCAGTCTCTCTCTCTCTCTCTCTCTCTCTCTCTCTCTCCTCCCCTCTCCTCTCCTCTCCTTTTCCACCCTCTCTCTCTTCCAAGAAAGGAAGTTTCAGCCATACATTCTTGAGCATTCTCTTGAAACATCTATAAACCATCAGGTGTTTGAGCTTCACTGATAAATAAGATTCCCATTGATTCCTATGACCTCTCCCCAGCAGGAGAGAGGAATAATGCTAGCCTTGCACTTTTCCAACAGTTCACAGGAAGTTCACAAGGCTCATGCCTACTACTGAGGACTATTATCTCTTTTTCTCATATGAAGAAACTGAGCCATTCAAGAAAAGGATAGATTAATTGTCCTGAAGTTTATAGCTAAGACAGAAAACATAAACATATCTATAATACATATACTTACATACAAGTGTGTGTGTGTGTGTGTATGTGTGTGTGTGTCTCGCGCACATGCATTCGCATGTCCTTAGTTGAGTTTTTATTTTTGTTTTATTTTGTTTCACTTTTTGAGACTGATCTCATGTAATCCAGGCTGTCTGTGATCTTCTATACAATGGAGGATGGCCTTCAACTCCTGACTATCTTGCCTATACCTACTGGCTACTAGGATTACCAACATATGTTGCTCTGTATCACTAAGCCTCAGATCTCTAACGAATAAATTTATACTCCATTGTGGGCAATGATCTTCTTGCTGCACAATGTATCTACTCCTCTGTGAGAATCCAAGTTCCATGATGTTTCTATTAACAAGTCCTAGGGTTTTCCTGGGAGAAGAAATCTTAAATTGTAACTAATCCTGAAAAAAGTGTGTGAAAATTTTCACTATGATTCATACTTAAACACAAACTGAAGATGGATAAAACAAGACTTAGAGCTAATTCAGCCGCCAGGCTTGACGTCCAGCTTCTCACATTCTACAACGAAAGCACAGGGAAGCAAGGTTTCCCTCTGAAGGACCCATGGCCATCATTAAGTTCCTAAATTCAATACAAAGGGTGTTTCTAAGCAATGAGAGGACCACGCCCATTGCTCTGTGTGAGAATATATTAATAAGGCCTTTTATACATGCCCTGAAAGAGCTTCTTACATAAGTTTTTTTGTTTTATTCTACTTTATTTTGTTTTGTTTTTGAGATAGGGTCTCTCTATGTAGCCCTGGCTGTCCTAGAACTCACTACGCAGACTAGGCTGGCCTTGAACTTTATCTGCCCCCTCTTGTCTCCCAAGTGCTGAGATTAAAGACGTGAGCCACCCCTCCAGGCTTATAAGGTTTATTTTTATAAAATTATCTAAATGAAAAGGCAAATGACAAAGTATGCAGTGTGCTGAGTAATTTCTTCCATGTTACAATGTAGTGGATGGTAGACACGTATAGGTATGCTCCTAAAGAATACACAATGCTCTGTATTATGCAATTCTCTGGTCATTAATCTTAGATGTAAGGTGCCTATTTCTGAATGGATTGAAAGAAAGGCTTTCCTCTAAAGAGCATTCATTACTATGTGGTGACAGGATCAATTCCATGAGATAGAAAGTATAGAAATTCACAGCTCTCAGAACTCTGACCTCAACAGACGGGAAAGAGGAAATTTTTACAAGGCCATCAAAGGAATTTGTATCTGGAGGAGGTGTGAATCTACTTATCTTATACACATGCCTCCATGAGAGTCGTTTGGGGTAAGAACTCTAAACCTTGGCTCTCCCTCCTGTCCAGCACCCTGGCTGGTTTCCTCCACTTGCTCTGACTATAAGTGCTTCCAGTGCAGAGAAGTGAGGCAGCCGCTTGCTGAGGCCCTCTGTCCTTCTGCTCTGTAACCATGTGCATATGTTATTCACATTTGAGTTCGGTCCCTTCCTGAACTGCAAACCAATGAAAGGAAGGGCCCATAGTCTATGTGTTCTCAGGGCCTGGCCATAGAGTGTCCGCAGAAAGGTTCACATGTTGAAAGCCTTGTTGAGAGATGGAGCCTAGGAAAGTGTTATGATCGTGAAGACTCTGACGTGTCTTCCTCCTCAGTGGGAAATCTCCTAACAGAGTCGCAGCTGAGTAGACTGCTGAGAGGTGGTGGGAACTGTGTGGATAGGAACTGACTAGAGGAACGGAGTGTGGGGCAGCATGCATTAAAAGTTTATGTCTTTCCTTTCCCCCTTCTCTCTCTCTCTCTCTCTCTCCCCACACACACACACCTCCTCTGTCTTCATAGTCTGCCTCACCATAGGCCCCCAGCAATAGGACCAAGTGACTCTAGACTGAACTCATAAGACAAAAACATGTCTTTCCTTGGTGAGAGAGATGGTTCAAGTGATTAATCAAACTGTTCTTCCACAAGAGCCAGGTTTGGTTCCCAGCACCGACATGGCAGCTCACAAGCATCTGTAACTCCAGCTCCAAGGACTCCAACATCTCCTGGCCTCCATGGGTACCAGGTATGCACACGACATGCAGGCATGCATGCAGGCAAAGATCCATACACATAATATAACATTTTAAAAGAAGAAAGAAAGATGTTTTGTTTGCTTGCTTGCTTGCTTTATTTTTGTTTGTTTGTGGTTTTTTGGCTGAGTGGGCTGTCCAGCTAAATTCTGGGATCTGCCTGTGTCTGTGTATGATGCCATGCCTGGCTTTTTACAGGGAGGCTTGGGATTTAAGCTCAGGCCTCATGCTTGCTCAGCAAACACTCTTGCCCACTGATCCAGCCAGATGAAAATGCTTGTGTACCAGCTCCTTGTCACTCCCTTGCATCTGGATCCCAGGGGAGATGGAGCATGGGGGGGACAGAAAAGGAAGTACATGCAAACTGTTAGTCCTCGACCCAAACTCCCAGAGACTGCAGTTGCAGAAGTCTTGGGTCAAGTCCAGGAATCAGGATTAGTCCAAGTGACATAGACTTGATTGTTTACAGACCTTCACATTTAGAACCACAGGTGTATTCTGCGATGCCCCAGGTTGCCCATGATTTTTGTTGATTCCAGCATGAGACTACCTGATTTCCGTATCTCATCTATGCTATGCCCAATAAAGACTAACTCACTTTGCCTCAGCTTCTACATGTGTAAAACAGGGAATTATGTTAGTGCCTCCTCACCGGGTAAGAATGAAGAACATGCAAAGTGCTTGGAATCCATTCTAAGTAAATGTGCAACAGCCAGAAGCTATAGTCCATCTCTGCTCTCTAAAGCTGTGGAATTACAATCTCAGAGACTGGTCTCACTTCTTTAGTAGGCCTAGGGAGAAAAAGGTCAATTACGTTTAACTAGGATGATGTGAAATTCCCAAAGAATCAATAAAGAACTGTGTTACATATATAAAAAAAAGATTTCAAGAAGAATACTGTATTTAATATTTCATATTATAATAATATTCAAATGAATATTTATCATCACTGTCATTATAGTAACTTATCATAATTATGGGACTTTGTAATGTGTAAGTTGTTACTGTGTACCCACCCTTTTGCCCAAAGCAGTAATATAAAATGTATTATCTTTCTCAAATCTCACAGTAACCATTCAGTTATAATTATGGGGCCATTTTACAAATGAGAAAAGTGATATTAGAGGGTTGGGGTGCAGCTCAGTGGCAGATCATTTGCTGTGTGTTCAAGGCTCTAGGTTCTAGCCTCAGCACCAAAAGAAAAGTGAGATTAGAAATTAAACAGCAGGTGCTAAGCAGGAATCAAGCTCATACCTAGAACTCAGTAAAAGTACGCAAGTCCTGCACTCTCTTTCTGCATTTAAAGAAGGTGGGAATTGACCTGGAGTCCTAACTGCTCAAGAATGAAGCAATCGAAAACAGTTCCCTTGGTTGGCTTGATCCCAGCACTCGGCAGACAGAGGCAGGTGGAT
>CABHPH010141770.1:29903-71282 GCA_902168325.1 Peromyscus nudipes | reverse complement strand
TTTTTTTTTTTTAAAAAAAAGTTGCTATCTATTCATAAAAAACATACATATTAATAAATACATCTTAAAGGGGAGGGATCAGTTCAGTTCCCAAAACCCAGCTCACAAATGCCTGTAATTCCAGTTCCAGGGGATCCAACACCTTCTTCCAGCCTCCATAAGTACCCACACATACATGACATAAATTCACTCAAACATATACACATAAATAAAATACATGTAAAACCCAGAAAATTATGGAACCCATAATTATCATAAATAATAAAAATCTTACAAATGAACCTAATACATTTAGCTCAAAGTAAAATATTACCAAATCTGTAACTTTAAGTCATCATACAAATGAAATAACAAAATTGGGTGACTTTCTCTCATGCTAAAATTTTTAGTAAAAATCAGTATGCATTTATGACCAAGAGGAAATAGTAAAGTAAGAATAAGGGGACATGTCTTGTATAAAGCAAAAATAAATACACTGTCAACCCACGCTCCCTTTTGATGGTGAAGTATTAAAAGCACCTACATAAAAATCCAGCTGAACTTGTTAGAACATTCAGGGGTTTGTCTTTTGTTCTCCAAAGACTCATGTGCTGAAGGCTTCATTCCCAGCCTGTGTTATTGGGTTGTGTTAAAACTTTCATGAAGGGCCTAATGGAAGAATCTAGGTCACCAAGGGCACTCCCTTGAGGAAATACTAGGACCTCAACCCGTTTTTGTCTCCTGGCTGCCATGAAGTGAACATACCTCCGCCAAGTGTTCTCTGCCATGATGCCCTGGCCTGTCAAAGGCCCAAAGCCAGAAACCTTTGAAAGTAAGCCAAAATAAATCTTTCCTACTCCTAAGCTGCCTTAGGCATCTGTCACAGCCACACAAATCTAGCAGAACATTGGTAATGAGGGATACACTTGCTGTGAGTATTCCTGATTATGTGGTACAGAAGCCTTTGGAATTGCTTCATTAGGGGAAGTGGCAGGGATAGGTTTGGAAAAGCAGGCTCTCTTGTTACGATGTTCTACCTGCCACAGGCCTAAGGTAAGAATTTTGACAACTCTGGGCCAGCAAGATGGTTCAGGGGGCCGTGGCAGGTGGGGGTGGGGGTAAAGGTACTTGTTGCCAACCCTGACAAACTGAATTCAATCCCTGAAACCCACTTCTGGAAGGAAGAAAAAAACTTGTATGTACATACACATATCAAATAAATAAATGTAAAAAAAAAAATCAAGAAAGAATTTTGCCAAATTTGTGGGGGGTTTTTGTTTGTTTTTTTTGTTTTTGTTTGTTTGTTTGTTTGTTTGAGAAGTCCTGACCCTCTGCCTCCTGAGTGCTAGTATTACATGTATGTTTTACCAGGCCCAATTCTTAACAAGCTGTTTATAGCCAAGGACCAGAAATACCTTTCGCTGTGATGTAGATACATAAAAAATGATTTTTTTGGTGTGTGTTTGCCTGCATGTATGTATGTGCACCATGTTTGTGTCTGGTGCCTGAAGGGGACAGAAGAGGGCACTGGGTCTCCTGAACTGGGGTACAGACAGCTGTGAGCATTCATGTGGATCTGGGAACTGAACCCATGTCCTCTGAAAGAACAGCTAGTGCCCTCAACCATGGAGCCGTTTCTCCAGCCTAATTCTAGAGATATCAAAAGAAAAAAAAATGCTTGGCTGTGGTGGCATATGCCTCTAATCCCAGCACTCAGGGGACAGAGGCAGGTGGATCTCTGAGTTCAAGGCCAGGCTGGTCTCTAGAGTAAGTTCCAGGAGAGACAGGAATGCACAGAGAAACCTTGTTTCAAAAAAACAAATCAAATACACACATACACACACACACACACACACACACACACACACACACATACTCCTACCACAAAACACTTATTTTAGGTCACCTTATATGATTTTTATATTTTGTGAAATACTGTATTTTTATGAACTCATAAAATAATGGTCTATGAGAAATTATGCTTCAAATTATAAGTTAATCAGCAGTAGTGACACTAATTTAGTTTCTCCACACTGACTAAAACTCAGCATAATTCTGGAAACTTGATCAACTTCCTGTATCAGCAGAGTGATAAACTGATTCTAAAAGCTAAGGCTGAGGCAGAGTGATAAACTGATTCTAAAAGCTAAGGCTGAAGCAGGAGGATCACCTTGAGTTTGAGGCTAGCTTGTGCTATGGACTAATCCTCTTGTACTCTGTAAAGATTTGTCACTGGAATTGGCTTAATACAATGTTGATTGGCTGGTAGCTGGACAGGAAGTTAGGTGAGAAAGCCAAACTGATGGGAAGAAGGAGGGCAGAGTCAGAGAGTCACCAGCCAGACACAGAGGAAGCAAGATGAGAATGCTGTATCGAGGTACAAATGTACCAAGCCACGTGGCTAAACATTGATAAGAATTATGGGTTAATTTAAGTGTAAGAGATCGTTAGTAATAAGCCTGAGCTCCCAGCCAAACATTTATAATTTATATAAGCCTCTGTGTGGTAATTTGGGAAGCAGCTGCTGAGTATTTGGGAGTTGATGGCAAGACAGAAACTTCTGCCTACATATGGTGTGGGATGTCTTTCTGTATGCTGTGAATATTTGTTGCTCTCATTGGTTAATAAATAAAGCTGTTTGACCAATGGCAAGGCAGAACATTTGAACTGAAGATGTAGGTGAAGAAGGGCAGAGCCAGAGCAGATGCTGCAAGCTGCCCAAGAAGCAAGATGTGAAAGAACCAGTAAGCCACAGGCAATGTGGAGATACATAAGTTAATATAAATGGGTTAAGTTAAATGTAAGAGCTAGCTAGTAACAAGCCTGAGCCATCAGCCAAGCATTCACAATTAACATAAGCCTCTGAGTGATTATTTGGAAATGGCTGCAGGATGGGGCAGGATAGAGAAAAGCCTCTGGTTACAAGCTTGGGCTGTAGAGTGAGTTCAAGACTCCAGGTAAGCCTGGGCAATATAATAAAACCCTGCCTCAGGGAAGGTGTGTGTGATTCTAATGATTTATCAAAATGTTAGACATTTTGTCCTATTTCATTCTACAACCCACAATTACATAATTCCTCAAAAAATCACTTCAAAGAAAAAGTTGTTCTCTGTTTATATCATAGTCCCTGAGGCAAATGTGATATATAACCAAATTTCACATTTCTTTTAAGGCAGATTTACTAGCCTGGTCCCTCTATGATGGCAACATCCCATGGTGAGTAGGTTGTACACACTTAGAAGCAGTAGTTGCTCAGTTGGTTCATTTTCTCAAGCGAGAAAGACAAAGATCAGAAAACCAAGTAAAAAGAAAAGTGACAGATACATTTGCAAGACAGTTGATAAGAAGTTAACGTTTTATTACTTGATGAGCTTTTATGATGAATAAGAAGTCAACATTCCTCAAATAAATCGGCCAAACATTAGTGTGAATACTTTATATGAAACGAACTACAAAATCAGAAATACTGAAAAAGATGCTTTACCTTACTCTTGAAGAGGGAAAATAAAATTAACAGTGAAAAGCCACTTTCATTGACCAGAAAAACAAAGACATAAAGCTTTTTGAAAAGTACAATGCTGGTGGTGATGTTGGTCTGTCAATCTTCCCAGAAAGCACCACTGCAGTATCCCCTAAAGATCAAAAGTATGGACATTAAATGTGTCATTTAGATTTTCACTAGTAACTGTCCCAGGAAAGTCAATTTCTTAGGTTTCTAGCCTTATATTTTTTTCATAGTGTGCTGCAATTTGTAATTAATTTTTTCCAGTTTGATCCCAGTTGATCATAAATTCCATGGTGGCAGTGGCTAAGGCTAACTTACAGATTTATCTACAGTACTTACAACACACAAAGCACTATTTTCCTCTTTACCCAATAAATATCTGTACTGAGAAAATACCTTTCAAGGTTGGTGCTCACAGCTGATGAAAAGGAGTGACCATAACCCACTTCTGAAAGCCTCCACCATCCTTGCCCTTGCCTGAGGCACCGCCTGCTGACTTTCTTCCAGTGCTCTCCTCATACCCATGTCATGAACCAACATGTCTTGTTGGCTTGAGTTCATTTCTCTTGACATTAAATCAGAAGAGTCCCACATGTCCAGAAACTCTTACATACAATGGAAATTACAAAATCATTTAAAAATTAGATTCATATTTATTGATATAAAACATTTCCATTATTTACTGTTAAGTGAAAAAAAGTGTTTACCCCGGTGTATAGTGAGGTAAAGTTTCCATAAATGGAATGTGCACAGCTTTCTCTAATTTCCCTCAACCTCCTTTGGGGCATCCTGGAGCAAGTTACAACACTGAATGAAGGTGTCCTCCCATACCATACTGTCCTTCAAGATTCTGGAACTCTCTCCATGCTGTCAATTCTATGGGGCTTACTAGTGTTTTGAGCCTTGTAAAGAAAGTTTCTCAAATGAGATGAGTTAGTTTGGGTAGTGCTGAGATACTGAGGTCAGTAAATATCATCACCCAATGGACAACAAATGCCTTATTGTAGATCTTAAGTGCAGCTCACTCCAAGGTCTTCCTTCACATGCTTTGCAAACATCTCTCACATGTTTTGCAAACATCTCATTTCTTGCATCTCCATAAGTGTTTTTTCCTTCTAGGTGGTTCTAATCTACTCTTTGGAAGACTTCAGCACCTTGGATCTTCAGCTTTTCTATATTGATTTATGGATAAACCCTGCATCCATTTCAATCAGGAATTGGCTGATAAAATCAAGCTTTTCTTTGAAAACTACCAGCACATGTTATGAACACACACATTTTAAAATTCAGAACTGCAGCAGGCATTTATTGGCTGTCTATCTTCCCTGTCCAACATGGCATTTTAAGATAGCCATGTCCTCCTATGTAGCCTCCACACTGACCCCAGAGTAAGCTATTCTGTTCATCAGGCAACAGTACTTATTTTAAGCAGATATGTAAACTATACTAATCCAACTAAGGCAAAATCTTGTTAAGGATACCAAGTCAGAAATATTCTTTCCTGGCAGTGATCTCAGAAGCCATACAAATGTGGCACTGTGGTAAGAAGCATGGACTATACAGCCTATGGTGTGCTCACTGGGTGCTGGTGGCTGAGGGTGGGGCCCTTGGGAAATTACACAAGATACACACTTCCTCTCACTGTGATGAAACAAATGGAAAACAAAAATGGTGTTAAAATGGTGGGAATAGGTAGTTCTGCAGAGCAATCTTTGGGAGATGTTTACTATAGTCTACCGGAAGTTGGGGCATGACTTAAAAAGATGGTGCTTTGGAAAATGTGAAGGCTGCCAGTGAGCTCTCCTATCCTCTATCATGGGAGGTAACTGTAGTTAATGAAGAACTTGTAGAAAACCCGGAGTGTCTCAGCAGATCCTGTTTTAAAACGCTTCACATAAAGATGGCTCTAAGTAGTTCACTAGAAGAACTCAGTGAAGAAAGATATGAGAAATACACAAAAATATGGAAATGAATATGACATCTCAAACTACTGTGAAGCAACTTACTTCAATATGATTGTCTTAAATTAATAATGGATAAAACTTTCAGTAACATTTAGTAATATACACAGAGAAGAAATAACTCAGGTACTGCTACTGGGAGAAAACAGCTCAACTTGCTAGTGTCGCAGGCAAACACAATGTACACACTTTTGTATCTATTTTCAGACTAAACTAGGCTCTGATGTGCAGAATTTACGAACACATCACTTTTAAAAAGTGGTTATGAAAGTTCTATTATATCAATAATTTCAGCAACAGTACATATTAACAGATTACCAGGACATTGTTATCATTAGCCTTGTATACCAGTGTAATTTGCTTATATGCATCCCATTTTGGCCCAAACCATTGCCAATAAGTGGGAGCAGAGGAAAACTGGCATAGGGTCAGATGAAGAGCAATACTATCTTAATTTTACAATGCACCGCAGTTGATGGTGCTACTTTCGTACTATGAAGAAATAGCACTGTATCAAAGTAAGAAAATGTCCAACTCCTTCAAAAGAAATATTCTTTCAAGAGAGTTGGCAGCTCTTTTTTTTTCTATAAGGGAAACCACTCTAAAGAAAATGAGCCATGAAAAAGGAAGATAGAGAAAAGTCCCAAGTTCTATTAACATTATGCTGGAAACATAGTTTCCCAGGCTTTTCAGTTATAAACCGCAGTCTTTAACCAAGTCTGTTAACTACAGCCAGCAGAACACCGTCCATTGAATCAAATAGATCCAAATGGTTGCCTTCTTGGGTATTATTGCGCTCAAGTTCTTTTTATCCTCCTGGGACAAATGACTCCAAAAGGTAAAATCTTCTTCCTAGGGGGCTAAAATCACAGTAGCAGATGGGGGTGGGGCACACTCCCATTTAGTAGCAAGATACCTTGTATATGCACAAAACCATGGAAGGATACAGAAGACACTTTGCTCTTTGGGGGCGGGGGGGGGGGGGTGTAAATCAGGGACTGGAGTGACATTCACCTTTTTACTCATTTCCTGCAACGTTTGTAGAAATTTCTAATGACATCTCAAGTGTTTTTCTAGGGTACTTAGTAACACAGTAAGTACAATATCACTGGTAAATGGTAAAGTCATTTACTATTATTTTGGTCATACAAAACCTTTGTTATTAAAAGTCCTGCATTGCAACAAACAAGTTCTCACTTATCATCTTTCCCTTTTGTCTTTCTGTATACCATTTCTCGAAAACTGGCTAGGATCTTATTCTCTCTCTTCCGTCTCTCTTCTTGGTTAAAGGATGCAAGGGCTCTTTTCTCATCAGCACTGTAAATCTGGTTCTCTTTACGCAGTCTCACAGCCTCCATTCGGCGATGCCTGCTACCACTCATGACGTAACCTGAACATTCAAATGAGGCAATCTCTTCACTCGTCAACCCAATTTCTCCCCTTCGTGGGATACGCTTTCCAGCCTTTACATATTCGGCCATAGCTGCACCTTCACCTGGAAGCAGAGCGTGGCCGTAATTCAAAGGTTTCTCATCTTGAGAGGTATGTATCACAGGTGCTTCTGGGCCTATTAAATCCATGGCATCTGCACTCATCGACTGTTCCATCCACGCATCTTCTGGCAATTCCCTTTCTAGAGCTTTGCAGCTTACGTCACCGTATTCCTTTTCGGTCCTCCTCTTCTTCTTGAGTTGTTTTGCCCGGTGTTTCTTTTTCTTCTCTTTCTTCCTGGCTTTAGCTTTGTTTTTATCCCCACCAGAGCTAGAATAAACGTCAGAGTCTGAATTGCTGTCATTATCGCAATACTTCCTATGTTTCCTTTTGGAGGGCCTTTTCTTCCTTTTTCTCTTTGTCGAGTGACTGGTCTTGGTCCTCTTTTCTTCATTGGTGAAATCTGAACTGCTGCTCTTCAGATTCTTCACCTCATCTTCAGCTGGTGTATGTTCATCGGAATCTGGCTCAGGAAACTTGGGCGACAATCCCCACACCTCGGGCGCTCCCAGCTCTCCAATCCTCTCTCTTTCCTTCAGCCTCCTCTGCCTGTAGCTCTCCTCCTTTTCCTTCTCCTGGTCCTCGGCCCACGAACGGTCTCCCGCATAGCGGTGGTAGCGGTACCCGCCACAGATGGAAGAGGACGACGAAGGCGCAAACGTGCAGACCCCGGGCGGCGGCGGCCGCTCTCCAGACCGGGGGCGGCTGACGGCATGCGCTGGCCGGGGCCCCTCTGGACCCCGCGGAGGCCCGAGCCCCTCGCACCCGCTGAGGGCGAGGCCGAAGCCGCCTCCCCGAGGGGATCGTCGAGTCTGGGACACCGACGGTGGGCTGCCCGAGCCACGCCGGCCTTTCTGAGAGCCCAGAGTGTCCTCATTAGGGCGGGGTCGGGACACAGGCGACATGGGCCGACCTCAAACCGCCAGCAGCGCGGTTACTACGGAAGCCACATCACGGAGAGCGTGACTGCCACACACGCCACTGCCACGCGGGCGGGCGCACTGGGAACGGGCGGGCGGGCGCACTGGGAACGGGCGGCCGGCTGCCACTGGACGCAATTCCGCCCTGTGGCCCAGCGGGGTCCTAGTCGGTTCCTAGGCGCAGAGCCTTTGACGGAAGCGGAAGTGACCGGGAGGCTGCTCAAGAGCCCTTTTCCGCCTCCGGGAGATGGACACTCACTCATTCCACTTTTCGTTTACACTCCCTCCATTGAGCCCCCAGGTAACAAAAGGAATTAATGAGTCCTTCTGCTGTATGTATGTATGTATGTATGTATGTATGTATGTATGTATGTACATATGTATGTATTTTCTATTGTGGAGGGGCCTCAAAACAGCGTGACCACACAGCTGCCATGATAGGCTTAGGGGCCTAGACACAGCTTCAGTGACAGGCTTACAGGCAGGCAACACCCAGATCCAGGAAAAGCCTTAAGCTCACACCACCCAGGGATCCACCCAGGGGTGAGGAAGTGCCTGACATCCCAAACATTCCAACCATTAGATAAGGTGGCCAGATGTCCCTGAGCCTAGCACACACCTGTTTTTGTTTTACAGATATCCCTAGACAATTGTCAGTCAATCAGGGTCGTGAACCCTGGAAATTCCCTCACCCCAACCTCTCCCATGATAAAAACTCTACCCTGCCTGGGCTCAGGACTCTCTGCTCTCACCACTTCATTGGACAGACAGATGGACCAAGCTCAGAGCTTGAAGAGAATAAAGGCTCTTTGCTTTTACATGTGGTATTTGGTCTCTGTGGTGGTCTTTGGGGGTTCCTGTGATCTGGGCATAACACTATTACTATTATTATTGTCTTTTTTTTTTTTTTTTGAGATAGGGTTTCTTTGTGTAGCTCTGGCTGTCCTGGAACTCACTTTGTAGACCAGGCCTACAGATCACAGAGATCCACCTGCCTCCGCTTCTTGAGTGCTGGGATTAAAGGAGTGCACCACCACCACCTGCCTATTTTCTATTATTAGTAAGTGGATCATATGCAGTCCCAGCTGGCTTGGAGCTTGCTAGGCAGAGAAGATGATCTTGAACTTCTGGTCCTCCTGTTTCCACCACTCAAGCACTAAGATTATAAGTTTTCATCACCATACCTGTGATGGTTAAGAACATTTAATTCTGTACCAGTCACCTCCTTAATGTTGTTGATCTAAACTTCCCATGGGCTCCTAGAGGCCTGTGTCCTCCCCAGAATGATGTTACTGCCGTGAGATAAGAATGAAAGAATGGTGAGCGTGCTGTTTTTTCTATCCCTGTGTAGCGGAAGTGAGAGACAGTTAAGGGGAGCAGAGCAATTTTCCCATGCAGCTGTGGATTCCGTCGAAGGGAGATCATTATAATGCCCACCTTGAATATGCTTCCCCTAGCCATCTATGGCTCTTGATTTGGTTATAAGGCAGTTGTCCTTCCTGCTACCGGGAAGAATAAATTCATTTGATTTTAATCTAAATTTGGGTAGTTGAGTCTTTCTCAGAGGATTCGAACTCTGTATCACATCTGTCTCATCTCTCGGATTTTTGTGTTTTACCGCCATGTGGCTCACCATACCACTTTCATTTCTGTCTCCACTTTTTCTGCTTAGTGAAGGATTCCTATTTACTCCTATTACCTGCTCCAAAGGCACCTGTCAGCTGCCTGCTGTTGCAGGTCTACAATCCTAGCAACCAAGGAAACTGAGGCAAGAGGATGGCTGGTTCACAGTCTTACGGCAACTTGAGATCTTGCGTCCAACAGTAGAAGAGTGTTGGGAGTGTTGCTTAGTAGCGGTGGAGTATGCCTAGTGTTCACATAGCCAAAGGCTCAGTTGCTGGTGACTCAGCAAACAATCCTGTTTGTCGCTATTAAAAGCAAAACCCAGATTACTTTTAGAACCGAAGTTTGAGCTTAAGTTTCTGATAATAGAAAATAAATAAGTAAACAGGTAAAAGGTAATTCCAGAGTCTTGTTTTACTTAGGTTCACAGACTTCTGCTCCAGAGATGTAGACACATTAGTCTGGAAGGTTCCTCTTTATTTAAGGACATTTCTTCACTTGGAGTTACCTCCGGAGGCCACTTTACATCCTATAATCTGAAATGGCAAACATTCATGTAAGATAATTATTCCCTAATCTGAAAATGCAAACAGTCATTGCAGTCTAGCAGGGTGAGCTTGAAAGGACCAAGCAGACGCCATAACAGGCTGCTCAGTCTTCTCTCAGAGATCAGGCCTCAATTTCAGTTTCCTGAGACTTGAGCAAGCAGTTTCTGGGAGGACCATGAACAGAAGATATAGTCCTTGCAGTAGCTCCCTTTCTGCACGTACTCTGACTGCTCAAGGTTCAGCCAATTGTTTACTGTCTGGGAATCCTCACCAACTTAGAGCTATGTGCATGAGTCAAGGACAGAGCCTGGGCCCCTGAGTTGGCCCCCACAGTCAGTAAGTGCTAGGCCAGCCAGTCTCCATGGCAGCTCAAGGACAAAGCCTGGAACTTGTCCAGGTCTGCCCCAAAATGGTAACTGTAACCTCCAACTAACTCTAGCCAATTAAAAGTTACTAATATGATTGCCATTCACACAAACCAATTCTAAGTCTGTTCCTACATAGTCTATAGACCCCCAAGCCCCTCTTGCTTTAAAAACCCTGCCCCATTGCTACTCAGGGTCTCTCCTGCTCTGCTGCTGCGTCAGACGGATGGAGAGTCCTGAGTTAACTTGTAATAATACAGAGACTCTTTGCTTTTGCATTGGATTCAGTCTCTTGGTGGTCTGTGGGGGACTCTGGGTACAACAAGCTCAGCTGAAAAACTCCCAAAGTAAGATAAGTCAAAATTTAGGAATGATGCTTTGCTGAAGCGATACCTGTTTTTGTTTTGTCTTTTAAAAAGGATTTTATTTATTTATGTGTGTGTCTGTGTGAGTGTATAACATCTGTGAGTGCCTGTAGAGGCACCCCCAATAACTGTAGTTGCAGGCAGTTTGGAGCTACCCGATGTGGGAACAAACTCAGGTCCTCTGCAAGAGCAGCAAGTACTCTTAACTGCTGAGCCCTCTGTTTTTGATTTTTTTTCAAGACAAAGTCTCACATAGCCCAGAGTGACTTTAAACTCACTAGGTAGCCGAGGCTAGCCTTAACTCTTGATCCTCCAATCTCTACCTTCGAAGTGTTTGGATTATAAGCATATGTCACCACACAGCTCTGATACTAGGACTCTTAAACAATAAAATAAATTGAAACTGAATAGAAATGGGACAGGACATCTGTTCTAAGAATATCCTTCAAATAATTTTTTTTTTTTTTAAATCTAGAATCAGGGATTGAAAAGGCGGTTCAGTGGATAAGAGCACTTGTTGCTCTTCCAGATGACCTGAGTTCAGTTCCCAGCGCTCACCTGGTAGCTCACAATAGTCTGTGATTCCAGTTCCAGGGAAGCTGATTCTCTCTACTGACCTCTCAGGCACCAGGTATTCACTTGGTACACAGACATACATGTAGGAAAAACACCCATACACATAAAATAATAATAACTATAAAAATAAAAAACAATTGAAAATGCATTTAATGATTGTGGGTTACATATAATCTCTTTCATCTATAACAGTTTCTCTGCCTGTACCTCCATAAATGGCTTGCATGTTTGTTCTTTCAAATTCATATGTTGAAATTTTATCACCAAATGTGTTGGTGTGAGGAGGTGAGGCCTTTGGAAGTTATTATTAGCACGAGGGCTTAGCCTTCATGATTGGAGTCAGTGCGGTCATAAAAGAAGTCTCAGAGAACTGCCTTGCTCTTTCTGTAGCTAGATGATGTCTTCAGTTGAGAATGAAAAAGGCCTACAGTGTCTCAGATTCCAGAACCATGAGAAATAAATATCTGTTCTTTATAAGCCATTCAGTTTGTGGTACTTAGTTATAGCAATCAAAAAGACTCAATTTCAGCTGGGCGGTGGTGGCGCACTCCTTTAATCCCAGCAGTTGGGAGGCAGAGTCAGGTGGATCTATGTGAGTTCGAGGCCAGCCTGGTCTACAGAGTGAGATCTAGGACAGCCTCCAAAGCTACACAGAGAAACCCTGTCTTGAAAAAACAAAAAACAACAACAACAAAGAAAAAAGACTCAACTTCATTTCTTCTCCTAACTTTGAAGAGTCCAGGCTGACTGTTGTGTGAAATCTCCTACAAATTCATCTGACTGGTTTGTGATGTAAATCAGGGTAATCCTGCCTGATCACGCTGGTGATATGACTGTGTTACATACATCAGCAGGCACTTCAAATCCGTTTGTCCCAATATGTATTCATTAAGAGATTCTGCCGGGCAGTGGTGGCGCACGCCTTTAATCCCAGCATTCGGGAGGCAGAGGCAGGCGGATCTTTGTGAGTTCGAGGCCAGCTTGGTCTACAGAGTGAGCTCCAGGAAAGGCGCAAAGCTACACAGAGAAACCCCGTCTCGAAAAACAAAAAACAAAAAACAAACAACAACAACAAAAAAAAAGAAATTCCTAACAAGCAAATTAATGAACAAATTAACAGCAAGGGCGAGGGCAAGCTGGAATTCAGGTCCTTTCCAAATTGCATTAGACTGCTTTCACAGATATATTTAATGTAATTTAATATGTTTGCACACAAATCATCTATATATTATATTATTATACAATATATATTATGTTAAATATGCAAATTTAATATACTTGCTCACAAAACATCTATAAAGGTAATGTTTTACATTTCAATTGAGACATTTGCTAATGAGAATTATTTATAAAAATGAAAAAAGTCTGATATTGAATAATATTTAGAATATGAAGTTGATAAAACAGTGAATCAGTATTATGTCTGTCCAGCGGTTAAAACTGTGCAGTAAACCACATTTGCATGCGCATGCATGTATGTGTGTGTGGTGTCAGCACAGCTCAGTTAGCAAAGCACTTGCTGTGGAAGATGAGGACTTGAGTTTGATCTCTAGAACTCATGTAAAAATAATTGTAATCCTAGTGCTGGGGAGGTGGAGATGGGTGGATCCCTGAGGCTCACTGGCCAGCTAACCCAGCCTACTTGGTGAGCTGCTTAAATGCCAAGGTTTTTCTGTGCTCTCCACACGCAGGAACATGTGCTCAAGCATGTGTACACACACCTATCCCAAGTAAATAAATAATTTGTTGTGGGGGTATTGTGTTCCCCAAAATATTGTGTATGCTAATAAACTTATCTGGGGTCAGAGAACAGGACAGCCACAATATTAAACATGAGGATAGGCAGTGGTAGCATACGCCTTTAATCCTAGCATTCCAGAGACAGAAATCCCTCTGGATCTCTGTGAGTTCAAGGCCACATTGGAAAAGGCCAAGCATGGTGACACAGCCTTTAATCCCAGAAAGCACGCCTTCAATCCCAGGGAGTGGTGGTAGAAAGCAGAAAGGTATATAAGGCGTGAGGAACAGAAACTAGAGGCCTTTGGCCTGGAGAAGCCTTTGGCCTGGAAAAGCATGTGGCTGGTTAAGCTTTCAGGCTTCTAGCAGCAGTTCAGCTGAGACTCATTCTGGATGAGGGCTCGGGGCATCCAGTCTGAGGAAACAAGACCAGCTGAGGATTCAGCGAGGTGAGATAGCTGTGGCTTATTCTGTTTCTCTGACCATCCAGCACTTTACCCCAATACCCGGCTCAGGTTTGATTTTATTAATAAGAACTTTTTAAGAGTCATGCTACAATTTGTGGTACTAATTCAGGATTGCTTCAGGCCGCAGGAATATATCATAAGAACTCAGTTGATTATGGCAAAGTCACTACCCAGAGGGATCAAGGAATTCCTCCAAAGGAAGCCAAATTCCAAGGAGTTCTTGGTGTTATTTGGCTTGTTATATATCAGCTGTATTCTGTTATGAAAATCATGTGTGCCTTCATAGTTTTCCCAATTGATTTTTCCCTAAGAAGAGCTAACAGTGTGAACTGATCACTCTCTGAACATACACATTCAAGGTATTTGGAGAACAGCCTCAGGAAAGGCTTTCTCTGGAATCAGATATCTCCCTTAGCCACTTTCAAGGACTAGCAGTAATAACAGCCCACATGCAACTCTCCTGATTTAAGGTAAATTCCACAAGGAGACACCGCCTAGGTCAGGTGGATGTTAAGTAATAGCTTTACACAATTTAGCTCATACCCTTCCTTCTTACAGCCTTACTAACTTTATAGACCTCTAACTCCTTACCTAACCACTTCTAGGAATATTTAGATAACCTGTGCGCTAACAGCTATGCTCAGCCAGAACCCCAGTTCAAGCCTCCCTATAATTATCATCATTGGCGGCATCCGGCCAGGTCCATCCCCAGATGGAGGAAAGTACCTTATCAGAGATACCTCTGTACTCTCTAAGAACAGACTTAAGTGTCCAGACTACCTGTTTGAGAAGGCCTGGCGGATGTGCCAATTAAGCTTTACTTCCTCCTTTCCCAAACCTTACCTCTAGTTCCAGATCTCCCTCTAACTATCACCAGAGGCATCTAGCTGTACACAGGTTGCCTAGCGACTGAGCACACTTTCCCCCACCCTGCAGAAAAAACCGGCACATAGCTTGGACAGATAGGAGCCACAGGAAAAAAGAAGGCAGTTTTATTTTCTCCCATTGACCTAGCAACTTACAGATTCTTCACATGTTCTACCAATCACGTTTAAGACTATAGTGGAGCATATAAGATCCCTCTTCTTAGATATTACCCAAATTTAGCCTTTAGTTAATTCATTTCCCCATTGGTCACTTCCCTTTGGGGTTGCAAATGATAATGAATGGTTATTGCCCCTCTATGTGATTCTTATCACCACTCCGTTTGACCCTGGAAGCCTGGCTTTGCACTGCCAAGGGATTACTGCTTGTAAGTGTACATATACCGGGACTTCCAGGGCACGAGGGGACAGAGAAGAGAAAAGAGAATGGAAGAACTAGATGGGTAATAAATTGAGAGGAAGAAACTGAGATGGGAAGAACTAGATTGAAGGGCTAGAAGAGAGTACTAGAGGAACGAGATGGAAGATGAGAAAGAGTCAGATGGGGAAGAACAAGATGAGAGAGAAGGAGATGGGCGAGGAGCTGATATGGGAAAGAACTAGATGGATGAAAACCTAGAAGGGGCAGAACTAGATGAAGAAATTAAGATAGAACCTAGAGGGGACAACAGATAAATGTAAAGAAAAATTGGGCAAGAAAGGAGCTAAACATGAGAGCAGAGTATAAGCTGTGTAGAGAGAGAACCAACACAGAATAATAAAATATATGGACTAAGGAGTTTTCTGTACATAGACTCAGTTCTTTTCGTCAGAGATTAATTATCAGCTAATTATAGATTCTTCCTGGACCCTGGGAGGGGACTATCGAGGGGTTGGACCCCCCCTAGTCCCCGATACAGGACACCTTTGGATGTGTCTGTTGTACTGGCTTTTCCCAAAAGGACTAGCTGAGGGAAAAAGAACCACAATGATTGTGGGTGGCTCTAGTCTATAGGCTGGAATCCTAGACCAAATAAAATGAGAAATAGAAGAAAGGCAGATGGACATCAGAATTCATCTCTCCCTGCTTCCTGATATGCCAAGATATAGACATGACCAACCAAGTAGCTTCATGCGGTCTCTGCTGTCATGTTCCTACCAGAATGGACTGTCCCCTTCAACTGAGAGCCCAAATACATTTTCCTTAAGTTGCTTCTTATTGTCAGGTATTTATCATAGCTATGAGAAACTAACTAGTGACACTGATATATTAGTTAATTTTGCCACACTGTGACAATATCCCCAACAGAAACAGCTTGGGAAGACTTATTTTGTCTCATGGGTCTAGGTGGATTTCAGTCCATCACAGCAGGGAAGGAATGATGGTTGTAGTATGAGGCTGGGGCGCTTTGTTGGTTAAAAGGCGCGCTGCTCCTGGTGGCGGAGGAGAGTGCTGGAGGAGAGTCAGGAGCCATGGATACCTTTTTAGAGCTTTATTGGGGGGGGGGAGGGGGAGCGACGGGAGGAAGGAGCGGAAAGGAGAGAGGAAGAGGAAGGGCGCACAGAGGGCCCACCCGCTTTTTAGGCTGGGACGCCGTCGACGGCTGATGACGTAATTAAGGACTTTACACTCTTCACACGTCAGCTAACTAGGAAGCAAAGAAAAGGAATGCAGGAGAGAGCCAGAGAAAGATATGGCCCCCGAGGGCAAAACCGCCAAGACCTACTTCCTCCAGTTAGGCTTTGCCTCCAATTTTTTACCTCTACCCAAATTATATCATCTTATCATGAATCCATCAAGACATTACACTGCTTGTGGGGTTATAGCCTTTGTGACCACAGTCTAGAAGGTGTGTGTTTTATTAATCTCCTAGGTTTTTCTGAATTGTCAGAGCCTTCCCACGAGTCCACTGAGTTGCTGGGTAGAGGCGTGCGGATTAAAGAAGAGACGAGGATTCAGAACAGAGTTGGGAGGACTGCCAGTCAAAGCTGAACAGTCTCAAGTTTGCTTCACAGCCTGCTTATATACAAACTGAAAGGCAGAAGTAGAACAATGCCCAGCACAGACAGTCAAACTCTATCTTAAGCAAAAACCATATTCCTATTCTGTCCTTGAGTCAAGGAACAGGCAGTTTCCTTATCTCATCATGTGCCTCCTGCTAGCATCAGCAGCCTGCCTAGGGTTGCACATTAGCTAGATAATTTGTTCTTTCCCATGGGCTAATCAGGACATTCTCACAGCTCTCAAGGAGAATGGAGCAATCAAGCTTGAACTCTTTTGACTTATAAATCAGAATGGACTCCAGATTCAAAACGAGTCACATGTGGGCCCCCACACTGAATCCACTCAAATTGACAAGATTAATATCACAACTGGTTAAGCCAGAATGGGATTTCACTCTGGGCTGAATTGCCATCTCCTTTCCCATCTCTTTTAGACCCATGTAATAGTTTTTGGGCTGAATTATTCACTAATGAAGGAAGGTAGAGTTAATTAAAAAAGAAAATAACTATGGAAACTTTGTTTTTATAAGACTATAGAGACATTACAATGGATCCCCATATGCCTCTCACCCAGTTTCAACAGTTACCATGTTTGTGTTATTTCTTTCCTTCTTTCTTTTTTGCTAAGTATCTGCTTCAACAAATCTCAGACATTGTATTGGCTCATCCATCTGTACAGGTATTTCAATATAAAGTTCTAAGGAATGACTTTGAAAATGATAGAGAGGCAGGAGAGATGTCTCAGTAGTTAAGATCATTTACTGTCCTTCCAGAGGACCTATGTTGGGTAGTTGTAATCAGACAGTTCTCTCCTGCCCGCCAGTTCCTAGAGGCTGATATGACTTATAAATGCTTGGCTATTAGCTCAGGCTTATTACTAACTACCTCTTACAACTTAACCCATTTCTATTAATCCATGTACTGCCCCAGGCTCATACCCTTTATCTCTATCCCATTTTGTATGTCTGACTCATTCTCCATCTCGACTCTGCCCTTCTTCCTGTATCTCCCTTTGGCTTTCCTGCCCAGCTTTGTTCTGCCTGGTTATAAGCCAAATCAGCTTTTATTATGAACCAATGAGAGCAACACATTTTCACATTGTACAGAAGGACACCCACAGCGGTTAGTTTTTGCCAACTTGACAAAACTAGAGTCATTTAAGAAGAGGGAACCTCAATTGAAAAAATGCCCTTATGCTGACCTGTAGGCAAGTCTGTGTGGCATTTTCTTGACTGATGATTGATGTGAAAGAGCTAAACCCCTTGTGGGCTGTGCCATCCCTGGCCAGGTAGTATTGGGGTATATAAGAAAGCAAATTGAACACACCAGGAGAGCAAGCCAGTGAACATCATTCCTCCAAGGGTTCAGCAACATTCCTCCAAGGATTCTGCTCCAGTTCTCAACTTGGGGTTCTTGGCTTGAGTTCGTGCCCTGACTTCACGATGGACAGTGATTGGAACTTGTAAGACAAATAACCCCCTTTTCCCCCCAAGTTGTTTTTGGTCATGTTGTTTATCACAGCAATGGAAACCCTAACTATGACAGGACCTGAGTTTGTGTCACAACTGCTTGTCACTCTAGCTCCAGGGGACCTGACATCCTCTTCTGGTTTGTACAAGCACCAGCATACATATGGCACACGCACAGACACAAATAAATAAAAGTAAATCTTATAAAATGATAGTATCATTCTAACAGTTAAGTTGCCAATAATTGCTTACTATTACTGAGTTCTAGTTTTCTCCATTGTCTCGGCTGTATTTTTTTTTTTACAGTATTATGGAAAGCTCACCAGAGATGACCACTCAGACACAGTCTATAGCCAACTGAAGTCTTTATTTGGCTGCCTGGGACCATACCAAAGTGTTCTTGGGACCTAGGCATGGTCCGTAGTGTCCAGAACATGAGGTTTTTAAGGGCAGAGACCTCATCCAGGCATCTCCTTGGGCAGCTGCAGTGGGGACTTTGCAGAGTAAGCAGTTTGAAGCAAGCAGTTTAACAGAAGCTAAGATAAGCGGCTGGTCACCCGAGGGGGATTCTGCACAAACAAACAGCTAAGACAAAGGGTTATCTGTAGAAGATTCCGCACAAACAAGCAATTCCAACAAAGGTTAGGTAAGTTAGATAGGACATCCTGACCTTTGATTCCTAGAACAGAGGTGGGTAGTTTTCCCTGGGATACCCCAAGGAAATCAGATTCTACTTAAACCTGGAAACGGCCTCAGCAGGAATTTAAGATAGAGGAACTCATGCACTATCTTGCCCCCATCACAGCAGTTGTTTCGTTCTAATCAGGGTCGAAATAAAGTTTATCATTGCACCTGGCTGATCCATCTATTGAGTTTCTTTTAACTGACGACAGTCTGCCTTTCTCAGGTTTGGGAGTCTCTGCATCTTACACTTGTGCCTGTCAGTAGGTCAGGGCTTCAGAGAAAGAGGAAGGCATGAAGTAGGAACGGTATGTCCCGAGGCTCAAGACTAGAAAGTTTCTGGAAGCGCACAGAGGCAACTTGGATGCTTGTCATGTGCAAGTTTTGTTGCTGAAGAGCTCAAAGAGTCGGGACTCTAGTTATTTGGGCAGGTGCCATAGCAGCGGCTGCACTGGCGCTTTACTGCTTACAGTGTGTTATGAAGTGGCGGGAAGTGGGTCGGGGGCGTCTAAAGTCAGGGTCTGGATGATTTTCTCTCAGGTAGTTTGGCCTGGAGAGGGAGGAAAGAGAGCAGCAGGAAGAGGGCAGGACCAGGGGTAGGCATACTTTCCAGACAAGTGAGTGCTCTGCTTTTTTTTGTGGTTTCTAAGAGGTACCAAATTTCCTACCATGTTCTACCTTTGCATTCTGCCAAATGTACTTCCCAACCGAATTTTCGTGTCAGCATTGTGACAACTATGAAGGCAAGCTTTAGATTGGAAAGAATCAAAGATTCCCGGTAACTTACTTTGCAAATACCACTACATCCTGGGCTTAAACCTCCACTCCTGTAGGACTCAGGGGCTATAATCCTTTCCTCAACAATCCTCCCTTAAGCGGAGGTACTGATAGAGTCACTAATGAGTTAATTCGGATAGAACCACTGAGAAGAGCATCCTAGATGGCCCAGGAAGTGGCTTGGGTTCCCATGTTTCCTGTGCTCCAGCCAGTGTCTGGATGTAGTTTATTTGCCCCGGGGCATTCGTTGAGAATATTTATTGTGGGGTTAGGGTGGGGTGCAGAGGAGGACTCCGCAAAGGCAAGGATTTTTGGAAAAACCTGTGCAGCTGTGCCTCTGGGTGTCCCGGGGAACAGGGGGGAAGAGACAGGTCCATACTGAGTTCCCATCTTCCGAGATTCCTCTGACGATCCACAGCTTGCAGCTAGCGTGAGCCTAGGCTTAGCACAGAATGGCTAGAGAGCCGGGAGTGAGCGCAGCCCTAAACGCTCGATCTGCCCAAGAGGGGACTGGGCTTCTGGTGGTGAAGGTGCAACAGGAAGAGGCCTCCCCCTTGGCAGAGGAGGCCAGTTGGCTGGGCAGCCCTGGGCCCGACCGCTCCCGCCAGCGCTTCCGCGCTTTCCGCTACCCCGAGGCTGCTGGGCCCCGGCAGGCGCTGAGCCGACTCCGGGAGCTCTGCAGACAGTGGCTGCGGCCAGATATGCACAGCAAGGAGCAGATCCTGGAGCTGCTGGTGCTGGAACAGTTCCTGACCATCCTGCCAGGGGAGCTGCAGGCCTGGATGCGCGAGCAGCACCCCGACAGCGGGGAGGAGGTGGTGGCGCTGCTGGAGTACTTGGAGAGGCAGCTGGACGAGACACCTCCACAGGTAGAAGGAACAGGTTTAGGGTCTGAGCCCTATGCTCTGTGCCTTCCAGAAACCTCAAGCAAGATCCGAGGGAGGCATTGCTTAGAGCCCGAGAAGTCTCAGTCTGAACTGGGAACCTGAGGCAACCAGCGAAGTGACCTGGACCCCTCAGGATAGTTAAGAGCACAAAGGAAGTACGAGGATTGGGAAGAACGCAGTCCCAGTGAAGCTCGGGTAGAATGTGTTGGGCAGAGTGGTGACAGGTTAGATAGGAACTTCTTAGCTCGTGTGCTGAGTAAGACCCAAGGACAGGGCGGAGCAAGCGATGCTAGGCACAGACGACTCTGTAGGAGTTTTCTTGGTTTGTCATGTGACAGCGTCTTCAGTGCTGCAGTGCTTCTGCCGCCTTGCTTTGTTGTTCTCGTTGACAGTGGAGGGAAAGTCCACAGTTTTCTTAGCATCCAAATTCATAGACCCCTGGTAGAAAATGGGCTGGTTTTAACCTCTACCTTCTGGCCTTAAAATACCTTTTTTTTTTTTCAATTTTATGCACATCAACAATGTGTCTCCATCATATTTGCCACCAACCCCTCCCCCCTCCAGTTTCCCCCAGCCACCATGTGTCCACTTTCCCCTTTCATACAACCGTCATCTTTATAACCTAAGTCCAGTTAGTGCCACTAGCTGGAATGTTGACTGATCATGTTGTTTGATCTTGTCCAGGTAACCAGAGCTGCAGTCAGTTCCTGAGCCAGTAACTATGTCTTTTCCAGGAAGTACCATTTTGCAGTACTCTTCTCCATCCCAGGTCCTTTGTTCTTCCTGCCCTACCTTCCTTGAGGTTCCCTGAGCCCTGGGGACTAGGGGTTGATGTAGATGTCCTATTTAAGGATGAGCACTCAGCTGTCATTTATTATTCTCTCTCATGTCTTCGACCAGTTATGAGTCTCCACATTAACTGCTGCCCACTGCGTAGGAAAGCGTCCCTTGCTAAGGTTGAGGGCAGCACTAATCTACACATGCATTTTGACCTGTTTTAGGAGATCTCTTCTCTGCAGCCTCCAGTGTCCTTGTGTCAGAGGACACATGATTAGAACCTTCTAACTAGTGACTAGGAGACCAAGGTTCTGGACTTGGACTTGCTGTTCTGAGCCCTGTAACAGTGGAAAGTCAGTTCAAGTCTTAGAACTTTATTTTTTATAAAAGATGTAGGAAATTCTGAGCATCATTTTGCTATCAATATCTGCAAGGAAACTAAGGCTTGATGAGGATGCACCACCTATTATGTTCTGTGTTAGTTGGTTTTTCACATACTGCAGTCAGATTTGTTAGTTTCTTAAAAACCCTGTTGTGTAGAAATTACTATGTTTATCTTTCAGATAAGATGTTGATACTTTTATAGATTTTCCCATTGGCTTCATAAGGGTAGAGAGGCAGAGCAAGGAAACAAAGTCATGGGTAATCCAGAGGCTCTGCAGCTGATCTGCCTGAGCTCCCAGTACAGCATTGCTACTTAGGAGCTGGATGACATGGACAAGCTGCTTAAACTAGGCCTCAGTTTCAGCTACAAAATTCCAAACAATTCCATAATTTACTGAGGGGTGTCCCTGCAGGTGTCATACAGGGAAGTGTACCCCACAAAGAGATAAGAATGAAAATCTGGTGCAGATTGATTTAGTCAATCTGGATCAGACTTTAGGGAGTCTAATAACAGGCTGTTTATTCCCAATGTATTTAAGACCAGTATAGTTGAGAAAAGTTTCCTGGCATAATAAAATCCTTGTTATACAAGGAAGTGTAACTACACTGAAACGCAACTCAGGGTACATGTCATTTCTTCCAAGAAGATGGGTTCTAGAGATAGGCTACCTGTACTAGCTTAAGGGCCTAAGGGTCTGGCCTGGTTTCAGTCTTACAGATAGCATAGAGGTCATTTGGGATATTAGTCATTGTGGGAGCTTGGGGGAGCCTGTGGTTGTAAGGGTCATTTAGATTACTAGCCACCTCCGGTCTTGGTTGTAAGAGCTTGATAAGGCCTGCCCCAACAGATATCACAGGCAGTTAATCATTTCTAATTCTCAGCTTTCTGGTTAGAAGAAAAGGCTTTTCATCGTTCCCATTGGAAAGACAATCCTGTATGCTTAACATTCCTGGTTTCTCTGGAGATTTGTGGCAGCAAGGACCTTCACTCTCCGTTCCCATTGTTTCACAGGGCTGTCTGTATTTCAGTGAATTAACATCCTTGAAGCTCTTAGAATCAGTGCCTGAGAATAGAAAGTCCTCACAAAAAGTGTGTTGGGAAAGTTTGATTGAATAAATAAAAGTAAATGAATGACTTTTAGGTCCCAGCTGGTGAATGGAGTCGAGAACTTCTCTGCTGCAAGGTGGCATTGTTGACGCCATCCCAGAACTCACAAAGTAGTTACTCCCAGCCAATGACGTGTCTGCTCAAGCATGAGTCTCAGGAATCTTTGGAGTGTTCGCCCTGCCAAGCAAGAGGTGAGAGAATGTTTATGAGTGTGTGTGTGTGTGTGTGTGTGTGTGTGTGATGGGAGGGATCCAACTCAGGGCCTTGCACGTACTAAGTGAGCATGCTACCACTGAGGTACCACATTCCCAGTCCTGCACTGTGCAAATTATAATAAAGACTTCATTTAATTTCATTTAATGGTCACCTAAAAGATGGGTCTATTTGACAGTTACTTTCTATGTCCACCCACCAATTAATTCTAAGACTGAAACTCAAAGGGAAATAAAAAACACTAACAGAAAACTTCCCTAACCAATCTTGTGAATGCTAAGATGTAATTAAAATTGATATCTGGAAAGAATTAGTCTAGTTTTAGCAACATACTGATCTCAGTTTGTTTAGTGTGTGTGTGTGTGTGTGTGTGTGTGTGTGTGTGTGTGTGAATTTGTGTATGTAGGTATATCTTTGGAGCCCTCTCTACCATAGCCATTGTTGTTTGACACCGGGAATAGAGCCATTAGTAAAACTGAATTTTTGCTCTGATAGGTCTTAAATTCTAGTGATAGCAGAAAAATCAATAGTGCAATTTTGCATGTTCAAGAGTGCTGCAAAGAAAATAAGGCACATTTTGTAAAGTCAGAGCATCCCAGTGTCTTAGTTACTTTCCTATTGCTGTGCTAAGACACCATGGCAACCTATAGAAGAAAGAGTTTATTGGGGTCTTGTTGACAGTTTCAGAGGGTTAGAGTTCATGACCATCACGGTGTGGGGGGTATGGCAGCAGGCATGGCACTTGTGTTGTAGCTGAGAGCTTATGTTTTGATCCATAAACATGAGGCAGAGAGAGCTACTTGGGGATGGTATAGACTTTTGAAACCTTAAAGTCCACTCCAGTGACACACCTCCTCCAACAAGGCCAATCTTCCTAATCCTTCCCAGACAGTTCCACCAACTGGGGACCAAGTAATTCAAACCATTTAAATGTATGGAAGCTGTTCTCATTCAGACCACCACACCTAGAAATAGTAGAACTGATGTAAATGAAACCTATTAAACCTTGCAAGGCATGGAGGCTGGATTCCAGAGTGATCTTATCCAGAGCTTTCTTCTGTCTTAGTGATCCAGGTCTCTCGGCTAGTTCAGGGGTGCAGGAGCAGGGGAGATTCTATGATAGCTGCCAGGCCCACTCCACTACCCCAGATGAGCTTCTCCCCATCTCCAACATGCAGTATCTTCCTTACTGCGGGTCCTCCCCTTAGGTCCTTGTGGTGGTTTGAATAAGAAGGGCTCCCGTAGGTTTATGTATTTGAATGCTTAGTCATAGAGGAGTAGCACCGTTTGAAAATGATTAGGAGGTGTGGCCTTGTTGGAGGAAGTGTGTCCCTGGGGATGGGCTTTGAGGTTTCCAAAGCCCACGTCAGACCCAGAGTCTCTCTGTTTGCCTACAGATCAGGTTATAGTTCTCAGTTACTGCTCCACAGCACACCTACCTGCTGCCATGCTCCCCACCACAATGAAAATGGACTAACCTCTGAAACTGAACACAAACTCCAATTAAATGCGTTCTTTTACACGAGTTGCTTTGGTAGTAGTGTCTCTTCATGGCAATAGAACGGTGATTAAGATGGTCCTTTCTCTACAGTTCTCCGTCCTCACCTAAGTTTACATAGCAGCGGAAGTTTTCATTTTGGGCTCACTTAAGGGGACTTTTCTGTTCTATGGCTGCCTTGGAGGATTCTCTGTGTTCTCAGATCTCTTCTAGCCCATTTATTGCTTGGTCAGTCCCCTCATTGGTGGGTTTCTTTTTTAACAAGGACAATTCAGGAAATGCAAATTAAAGGATGTGTATGTGTGTGTGTGTGTGTGTGTGTGTGTGTGATAATGGTAGTTTAGGTGTTTTGCTTTGTTTGTTTTTGCTAATGTTAGGGTTCCAGCTGAGGGCTTCATATGTGCTAGGCCAGCACTCTGCCACTCAGCTATTGCAGAAGCCTTATTTTGTTATTTTAAATTATAATAAGGTATACTCTCAGCGAGGAACATAAAGACTGGGATTCTACCCTCAAAGACTTATAGTTCAAGGGGACAGATACAGTACATCCTTTTGGGTTACTAAAGTGGTGATTATACAACCTAGAATTTCATATTCATTCAGTTTTTCACATCCTGCTTGAAGTTATCAGTGTTTGGGGTGGTAATACTATTCTCTACCTTTTTTCCTGATTTTTTTTTTCTCACCCCGGACCCAGATTTTATTCTATTAAAAAAAATTAATGTGATGCGCCCTCACCTTCAGTTTGCCAGATCAAACCACACATCTTTGGAAGCTTGGAAATGGTTTCACAGAACCTTGTTTTCTACGCCTGTTTACCTCCTGCGCCAGTTATATATTCATAGGAAAGTACTTACTCTCATGCATGTAGTAGTTCCCACGTTTATATAGCCATGTGAAAGCACTTACCTTAACTCATGCAGTATTTTTCACCGTTGACAGTTTGTTTCTTTTTGAGACATGATCTCACAGTATAGCCTGGGCTTGACTTGAACCAAGATCTGCATTGTCTCCCAAGTGCTCGGAATACAGGCATACACCATTGTGCTTGGTTAAGAGTTTTGTATACAGAGTTAAGTAAGTGGAGATATGCCTTAAAAGACTTGCCCCCTTTTCAAGAGCTCCTTTAAACTGTTTGTATGTACCATTGCATGTGCCCTGGTTTGGGAGTGTGAGAAGGAGGTACTAGTGGGATCACTTATTTTTTTAAGGGTTGCTGACCTTTTCCCGTGGGTGGACAGAGCAGGATTAATCTCAGATGAATCTCTATACAGATGAAAGGCAGGAGAGCTCTGGTATCCTAGTTCCTTGGAGAAGAACTGACAGGCACTATCCGCTGCCAAAGTCTTTTCTTCTGTGTGTTATTTGAGCCAGGTGGTGGTGGCTCAGGCCTTTAATCCTAGCACTTAGGGGGCAGTGGCAGGCGGATCTCTGTAAGTTTCAGGCCAGCCTGATCTACAGAATAAGTTTCAAGACAGTCAGGGTTACACAGAGAAACCCTGTCTTGAAACACCAAAACCAAACCAAAACCAAAAAAAACAGAAAATAAGCAAAGAAGCTATTTGATCCTTAGAAGCAGTTTGCTGTGTTTGGTTTCAGAATTACCATTTCTGAGTCCTGTTAGTGCCCAGCCGTGTAACTAACTCTTTAAACCCTCTGATCCTTGCTTTGTTCTTTCCAGGGGGTCCACGGGGGGGGGGGTGGGGAGCAGAAGCAAGTGAGTACAGTTGAACAGCTACTGGGTCTATGGAGATAGCGCTTTGGGGAGACAGTTTAAGTGTTGCAGCTCCCTTTATGCCAGAAAGAGAGGGAGATAAAAAGACTGGGTACAGTGGTTGGGGCATCACCTAATTTGCATTGAATAGCACACTTCTATCATAAAGCTCCTAGTACCCGTCATAGTTATCGTATGTGAAAGAATGGTCCTATTGTAAAACTCCTAGCACAAAGTCTATTCACCATATGAGCAGCAGGGGGAGAGCTCTAGCAGGGAACTATGTCAAGGCTCACACTAGAGATAAATCAGGCATCCAGGCTTAGGGACAGCTTAAGATAAGGTGAGGCCTCTGGGCCTGGAGATCTCTAAAAGGGCAGGTAGAGAGCAGGAAGTCTTGCTGGGGAGGGAGTCCTCCATGTTATCAAGCTTGGAGAGAGGCTGCTAGGCCATGGTATGTGGTGATATTTTATCTGTGTCCCCAATAAAGTTTATCTGAGGATCAGATGAAAAAGCCAGCCACTATATTAAACATAGAAGTCAGGCAATGGTAGCACATGCCTTTAATCCTATCATTTGGGAGGCAGGGATCTCTCTGGATCTCTGTGAGTTCAAGGCCACACTGGGAACAGAGCCAGGAGTGGTGGCACAGGCCTTAAATTCCAACACTAGTTAACCATAAAGGTCTGGAGTTCTGTACAGACAGACAGGAAGTGACAGAGCTTGGCAGAAAGAGGAGGTGATGTAGCTGGGTGGAGAGAGGAAATGAGATGGCAGAACAGAAAGGCATATAGGCTTGGGTATAAGGAAGTAGCTCTCTTTGGAAGCTACAGAGGTGGTGAGGTGAGGCTAGCTGTGGTTTTTCCTATTCCTCTTATCTCTCAGGTTTTAACCCCAATATCTGGCTTCAGGTTTTTTATTTAATAAGACCTTTTAAGATTCGTATCAGAATGGTAGACTACAACCTCTGACCAGCAAGGCTTCCTAACAGGATACTTCAGGAAGTGGGCCACAAAGTCATATTCTGGGAGTCTAGAAGTGACCTTAGGTGCTGGACCTAAGTCCCTGACCTTGGAGGTGAGAGTGCCAAGTCACAGAGGGTAATATGGCTTATCAGAAGCCACAGAGTTCTTTGATGGTGCCTCCAACTTAGAACCCCCTTGTCGATGATTGTTGGGAACAGAGGTGACAATGCATATCAGCCACCCATGACTGATTTCTGGGTGTCTCTACCTTCTTAGTCTCTTAGAACATGTTTCAGAAATATTTTTACGTGCTGTTTCTGTTGCTTTTGCCCAGCCTTTGGTATTTAATCTTAGATGCCTTATTATTCTTAGAGTCCACGCTCTCACCCCTCCATCACATCACAGTACCTCCTTCCTTTAGGCTTCTGACCTAAAGCCTGTCTAGAGAAGATGGGAATACAGAAAAATAGTTTTAGAACCTACTATTCTAGACACTAGAAAGGATTTATAAAGTACAAAAAAATGACACTTCTCATGTTTTATTAAATGCTTGTCAGGAATTTTTGTGCTGATTGGTTGGCCATTGGGTTTCATGGTCTTGGTCCTTGCCACATTTCCCCCACTTTCTGTTTTTCCATTTAATCCCAATTCCCATCAGGTTTTTTTCCTCACCAGCACTCCTGTTCTTCCCTCTATTCTCACTCTTATTTCTGCATTGAAATATTAAATTTAAATGTTAAAATGTTAAAATAATATAATTTAAATTATATTAAAATATACAGTTAATAATTAATAACATATTAATTTATTTATTAAAATAAATGGACTATTAAATATTTAATTTAAATATTTGCCCTTGGCATTCAGAGAGCTCTGTAACCTTTGCCTCCTAGCTGTTTTTCTCAGAGCTTTCTCCCATGCAAAGCATAGTTAACACTTGCTGACAATTGTGTTTCAGGCCTGGAAATGGAGACTGAAACCAGGGACTTGTCTCCAGCTGAGGAATACACAGAACAAAAGTCTGAGAAGTTAGTGTGCTTCCCGACTGAAGACACTGCTCAGATTCCTGCAGGTGCAGATGCCAGTGAGCAGGAAGGCAAGTCACAGACAACACAGAAAAGTGCCACAAGGAACAGGCGACACTATTGCCATGAATGTGGAAAGAGTTTTGCTCAAAGTTCAGGCCTGACCAAACACAAGAGAATTCACACTGGAGAGAAACCCTACGAATGTGAAGACTGTGGGAAGACCTTCATTGGGAGCTCTGCGCTTGTCATTCATCAGAGAGTTCACACTGGTGAGAAGCCATATGAGTGTGAAGAATGTGGCAAGGTCTTTAGTCACAGCTCGAACCTCATCAAGCACCAGAGAACCCACACTGGGGAAAAGCCCTACAAGTGTGATAACTGTGGGAAAACCTTCACCCAGAGCTGCAGCCTCCTTGAACATCACAAAATTCACACTGGAGAGAAGCCATACCAGTGCAATATGTGTCCCAAAGCCTTTAGGCGTAGCTCACATCTCCTGAGACATCAGAGGATCCATGGTGATAAAACTGCCCACAAGCCTCTGCATGGAGAGGCCCGGGAAGGTCAGAGTAGGGTGGAAAGCCAATGGGATGATACTAAAACTCCCATAACTTATCAATGCAATGAATGTGAGAGAAGCTTCACTCAGAATAGAAGCCTTATTGAACATAAAAAAATCCACACTGGTGAGAAACCCTACCAGTGTGATGCATGTGGAAAAGGCTTTACCCGAACTTCATACCTTGTTCAACATCAGAGAAGCCATGTGGGGAAAAAAAAATTGTAGCACAATGGCCTGTATGATACCTGCCAGAGTTGGTGCTCACTTGTCAGTGAGCTGAAGATACTCTGGAGCCCTTACTAACTGCAGATGTGGGGATATTGCCAATACACACCATTTAGTGTTAGTTGTTATAATCTGGCTGAGGTAAATTATCTTTTATGTTCTAAAAGTAACTGGAATTAGACTCATTAGTAGGCAGATATGAGAGTGTTCTCTTGATGAGTAGCACTGAAGTGTTTTGTTCCCACTCTTTGGATCTACAAGGCCTTCTAGAACAGTTGCCCTTAGCCCGCACATCTTTCTCCTGGGTGGATGGTTCCAGAGTTTGGGGCATACTCTTCTTACTGTTTGCTTGTCAGCGTGAGGCTTTCATGCTTCGGTCAGTTCCTGAGGTCTTGGCCTCCTAATGTGCCTTGTGTTAGTAAACATTTACCACAGGGACTGATGAAATGAATGATCTTCAAAACTCTGAAACTCTGTGTCTAGATTTCTGAAGAAGTGCTAACGCGGGCCATTTGTGTTTGCATCTAATTTGCTAAGGTGCTAGGCTCTGAATCAGTCCTACAGATTTCATACTAAGTATGTAATGTTACAGAATTTGAGTTGGTGATTCCATGTATCTTCATGAAAATAAAGAGTACAGTAAGAATGCCTCAAGCAACATCTGAAGACATGGGGAGACTTCCCTGTCCATATAAAATAAAGCTCCATTAGTGCACATTTAGTTTTTCACTCTTTGCAGTGAAAGTTTTCAGCCAGGTAAATAAATAGCAATTCTATCTTCATAGGACAAACTGTTTAATTAGAATTTCTATCGCTGTGAAAGGCACTATGACAAAAGCAGCCTGGGGTGAGTGGATGGGGGTTGATTTCAACTCACAGCTCATTTGTTTCCACTCCATCACTGAGGGAAGTCAGGACCGGAGCACAGGGCAGGGACCTGGAGGCAAAAGCTGAAGCAGAGGCCGTGGAGGAATGCTGCTTACTGGCTTGCTCCTAATGGCTTGCTCAGCCTGCTTTATTTGAGCACCCAGGACCACCAGCCCTGGGGTAGCACCGCCCACGGTGAGCTGGGCCTCTGACATTAATTATCAATCAAGAAAATACCCCACAGACTTGCCCTACAGGTCAATCTGGTAGCAATACTTTATAAGTCGAGGTTGCCTTTTTCCAAATGACTGTTTTGTGTTGAGCTGAAATAAAACTAGCCCGCACAACAAATGATTGCGCAGTTGATATATTGTCTATACTGCTCAATGTATCAGTTACTTTCCTCAGGGCTGTTACCAGAAACCTGAGAAAAGCAACTTAAGGAGTAATTGGTTTGTTTGAGTTCATGGTTTGAGCTGATAACGTTGTGGTGGAGAAGCCATGATGGCAGAAATGTGAGTCAGCTGGTCGCACTGTGTCCTAAGACAGGAAGCAGAGATCAATGCTGATGTTCTGCTGGCTTCCACTTTTTTTCCTTTCAATTCATTTCTGGACCGCAGGCCTCAGGATGGTGCTGCCCACATTCAGGCTGAGTCTTCTTTCTGGATTCACCTTCACAGACATGCCTGAACTGTGTCTCCTAGGTGATTTAAAATCCAGTCAAGTTAACAATGCAGATAGATAATCACACTCAACATCTTGCTTCTCACTTCTCCCGTACCTTGGCTCTAGTCAAATTTTAGCACATATTTTGTATCTGTCTCCTCTTGGTATCGAACTGAATAAAGGCTTTGCTAGTTGAGCTCAAATTGCCTCCAGGCCAGAAGCTTCACACCAAATAGTCATCACCATCATTTATGCCTTCGAAACTGCCCGGTGGGTTGGAGAACAGTAAGCGCTGGGTGAGGGGTGTTAACCCCAGGGGAGATGGTAGGAGAACACATGTCTGCTAGGAAGCAGGTTGAGAATCTGGGATGGAAAATGCTCCACAGGGTGAACCTGGAAGTCATGGCTCAGTGCTCTGTGAGTTAATCATAAGAAGTAAGGTTTTCTAATGATAACCCACATAGTTCAACTCAGTCGTCTGTAGGTTTTGAAGACCAATACCTTCTTCTGAGGTCCTTTTTGTGAAATGACGCCGTGCTTTGGTAAATCATCAGCATGCTGTTCTTGTCTACTCCAAAACAGCACCTGTTTATGAATTCCTGCTTTGAAGTCTCATGGGCTGACTTTTGGCTTTCAAAACTTAAGGGCTCTCCTTTTAATAATGCCCTGGAATCCTCCATTGCCTTCATTATCCCTTCATTTCTGCCTTGTTAACACTAACTGAGCCTTCCAAAATTCTTTAGACTTGACCATGGAATCTTCTAGCATTTAATTTGTTTCTTACTTGTGCTGTCTTCATGAAGCTGCTCAGCAATTACTCTTCTCCTTTAGTATTTTTCTAGGTTCACCTGTTTAAAGCCAAGTTGAGACATGGTATCAAAGTCAAGCAGATTTAAAATAAGTTATATGACAATAAATTAAAAAAATATATTTGCTTTAGCCCTAAAACTTCAATACTCAAATTCTTTATGGACTACGTGGCTTATTTTTCTTTGGTCTTTAATTTACTTGGCTGTTACCTGACTGTTTGTGAAGTCCTTTTACAAACCAGAAAACTTGCTGCAAGTGTGACTTACATTAACCAAGAAGCCCTGTGCCTCCTTGAGGCTTCTGAGCCTAAAGCCTCTCTGCAGAGCAGGGAAACATAGAAAAGTGTCTACTCTTCTAGACACTGGGGTTGACTTATAAAGCACACAAAAATGCTACTTTGCATGTTTTACTAAATAATTTTTAGGAATTTTGTGTTGACTGGTTGACTGTTCTATTTCATTTCTCCAACTGAAATGAGACAAACTATCGCTATTCGTTTCCATCTGTTCCTTTCTTTCTCATTTATTTATGTTTGTTTTATGTTATATTATTTATTTATTTATTCATTTAGAGTCAGGGCCTTTCACGTGGCCCTGGCCAGCCAGGAACTCCCTATGTAGACTAGACTGGTGTTGAACTTACAGAGATCTTAGTACTTGGATTAAAGGCATGTGCCACAATGCCTGACTTGTAACAAGTTTTTTTTTTTTTTTTGTCAGATTATCTTTGGATTGCCAGCTTCCAAATAATGACATGGAGACTTATTATTAATTATGTTATTATTAATTATGAAAGCTTGGCTTATTTCCAACTACCTCTTATAACTTAATTAACCATTATTTTTTAATCTACATTCTTCCTTGTGGCTCAGTTACCTCTCCTCAGTATGGTCCAACTTGCTCCAAGTCTGCTGGCAAAATCCGTGTGCCTGGATTCTTTTTCCTTTCCTCTCTCTCTAGAAGTCCTGCCTGCTCTCTCCTGCCTAGCTATTGGCCATTCAGCTCTTTATTAAACAAATCAGAAGGCACCTTAGCCAAGACATATCTTCACAGTGTACAAAAAAATTATCTCACAACATGAATTAACTTATTCATTTTCCTGTCTCTTATTTGAGTAAGAATTGGTTGTGGTACCTTAACTCTTCTCCAGTAGAATGGTAAGAACTTTCAGTGAATGACCCATCTACATTTCTTCTTTTTCTCATTTTAAAATTTTTTTTCCCTGGTGCTGGGATTTATCCCAGGACCTTGAGTATCTGAAATGTCCTACCACAGAGCTATCTTCATGCCTCTTTTTGCTTTTTATTTGGGGACAGGGTCTCACTTCTTATTAAATTGCCCAGGCAGGCCTTGAATTCACTCTGTGGCCCATGCTGGCCTTGAACTCACTTTGTATCTCAGGTTGGCCATGAACTATTGATCCACCTTCCTCAACCTCCTATGTATCTGGAATTGTAGATTGATATCACCAGGTCCAGCTAAACGTCTTCATTATCTTGTCAAGGAACATATATTCCTGTGAAAGGTTTTCTCTGCCTCTTCCTTTACTGGATAAAAGAAATAGGAGTCATAACTTACCTCATAAGGTTGTGATCATATGCTTATACAAGCAAGAAGTGTTACGTGAATATTCTGGAAATGCATATTGGTATAGAAATGGAGATGAAACACTTTGTTATCTAAAACCTCTGTTAGAAGTATGTTTGTTAATTGTAAAGATTGCATTTCTAGGTTTCTTTTTTTCTTTTTTTTTTCTTTCTTTCTTTTTTTTTTTTTTTGGTTTTTCGAGACAGGGTTTCTCTGTGTATCTTTGCACCTTTCCTGGAGCTCACTTGGTAGCCCAGGATGGCCTCGAACTCACAGAGATCCGCCTGCCTCTGCCTCCCAAGTGCTGGGATTAAAGGCGTGCGCCACCAACGCCCGGCCATTTCTAGGTTTCTTATAGCTTTGTGATGGTGTTGCTCTTCTTGCAATCTAGTCTGTGCGATCATCTTCTTAGAGATCAATAATGAGGACTTCAACCACTAAGAAACTTAGATATCTATTTTTCTCCTTTCATTCATCTTTGTTTTTCCTGTGATGGTCAAAAGTAGGTTTGACAGGTTCATCTGAGGGAGGTTTGTTTTTTTGTTTTTGTTTTTTCCAGTCAGCTTTATGTACTGTCTGCACAGTTCAATAATTTCCCCCACAGAAACTTGTTCCAGATGACTTGTTTTTTGCGAGTGTTAAGTCTCTGTGAGGAATACTCTGACAAAAGCAGCTTAGGGGAGAAAAGGTGTGTTTGACTTTCGATTCCCGGTTATAGTCCATCATTGTGGAGAGGTCAGGGAGGCAGGAACTTGAAACAGCCAGTCATCTCACATCCACTGTCAGGAGCAGACAGCAAAGAACCAGCTCGAGCTCCCCACGCTTACACATTTCAGAATTCCCTTCCTAGAGGATGGTGCCACTCACAAAGGGTGAATCTTCCCACCTTGATTAACCTGATGGAGATTATCCCTTGTAATAAGCCCACAGGCCAACCTAATCTAGACAATCCTTCCTTGAGTCTCCTGGAGTGATTTTAGTATCAAGTTGACAAATAAAACTAACTGGCACACTGACTATAGAAACATGTTTTTGCGTTTGTGTCTACTCATAGTTTTTTCGTGGTTTCTGGGGTTAGTGATTATTCCATGTTTACAACACCAGTTAATCCAAGATGTTGGAGTTTGAACACAGCAAGTTCTGTCTTCTTTCTCAATTAAGAGTTGAACACAGAAAAGTCAGGTGTGGTAGTACAGGACCATATTCCTAGTGTTTATGAGATGGAGGGAGGAGCTCAGCTCCATGGTAAGTTTGAAGTCAGCCTGGGATGGATACATGAGAGCTTGTCTCAAAAACCAAAGAAACACGAAAAGATGTCATATATTCTTACCCACTCCGTGTGTTTCCTTACTAGAGTTTAGGTAATTATCTATCTATCTATCTATCTATCTATCTATCTATCTATCTATCTATCTACCTATCTATCTATCTATCATCTATCTATCTATTTATCTATCTATCTATCTATCTGGAGATATATGGTTATATGTCTTCCAAATCCTTGAGGTATTCATTTGCTCACTCGTTGCTTTTGAGAAACCAGTCCACCCACTGCTTAGTCAGCTGTTAGATCTACACAAAGAGAGTGTACTACCTTGCTTGACTAAGACTACAAAATTCTCCATCTCCTTCCTGCTGCCCCTCAGCATCCCCCTCCTAAGGAACTCACTATATGAGGAACCAGCATGGGACAATGATGCTGGCCCTGGTGCAATTTCCTGGGCATGGTGGGAATGAAGGCTTGGTGGGGAGGACGCTAGTTGGCCCGTCTTCATGAGTAGACCCACCTGAGACACTTGCTAGTTGGCCAGTCTTCATGAGTGGACCCACCTGAGACACTCGCTAGTTGGCCAGTCTTCATGAGTGGACCCACCTGAGACACTCACGGTCAGGTCTTGGACTGCAAGTCTCAGGGTTCTTCCTCCTCCTGGTATCAGGGAAACCAACTTGGGCTTTCCTGACATCCAGTTCCTGAAGGTACTGGGTCTCATAGTCTGAATTTCATGCATGTATGGAACACATACAAGATTTAAACCGAAAACACTGATAAGACAAGTACCATTAACTATTGAAAATGCCTATTTCAAAAACATTTAAAAACACATTCTTTATGGTTTAAAAAATGTCGGACAATGCCAAGATCAATAAAGTCAAAGATAGAACATACCCATCCCTCCTCAGTCCCATCACCTGTGGTAGCTGCTGCCACTGTTAGTTTGGATTTTTGGGTTTACCTCTCTGACATTTGTGTTACTTAGCTTTTTACTCACAACTCATGTTTTCATTTCATGTACTGCATCTTTTTTTCTTTTCTTTTCTTTTCTTTTCTTTTCTTTTTTTTTTTTAGGACTGACTGAAAGAACATTTATTTAAAAATCCTTGAAAAAAAATTAACTATCATTGTCATGTTTTCATGTGATTTTGTCATTTTAAAAACAAGCCTGCACTTTTACATAGATTTTTTTTTAAATGAAACATCTGGTTGCATTGTAGATGACCAGCAAAAATCATTATTTGGCTTTTCAAGACAGGGTTTCTGTGTGTAACAGTCCTGGCTGTCTTGGATCTCGCTCTGTAGACCAGGCTGGCCTCCAACTCATAGAGATCCGCCTGGCTCTGCCTCCTTAGTGCTGGGATTAAAGGCGTGGGCCAGTGCTGCCCGGCCATAGACATCTTTAATCCACCATATAAATTATATTTACTAACAGCATTAAGAATCCACATGGCCCCTGAACAATGAATGTTCTTATCATCATCTTCCCTTCTCAGTTTCTCCATCCCACCTCTGTTCTTTACTTTCTATTTCTGTCATTCTGCTATAAAAGTCATCAGGGTCCTTAATAACTATACTAAACCAAGCTAAAACCAATTAAATAAGCATTATTGTCATAAAAAACATAGTTACAGTTACTCATAATTTTATTGTGTCAACCAGAGTAGTGGCACTAGATAGGCTAAACTATGTTTTGTTTAAGCAGAATCCCATTGTTTATTACTGTGGACATGTTCTGATATGCATGGCTGCACTAGTCTCACCTGGAGACAAGGCTGCTTTTGCTTCAAAGAAGGCTGGACTCAGTGTAAGGCCCCTGCCGCCTCAGAGTAGGACCAGAAAAAGTTAATCTCAAACTCTGGCTGCATTTTGTTTTATGGCATTCGGACAAGCACGCTGTAGGGAGAGAACTCCATGGTTGATTGAGTAAGCTCAGATCTTCAGAAGTCTGACCCCTGCTGGCCCCAGTGCCTTGCACAGCCAGCCAGTGCCAACACGTGACAACCACATTGTAAAACTCATTCCTCAGCAAAATAATGTGATTTCTGCCTGACCACCTGAATATGAACCTCACACACACAAGTGTCTCAGCCAATAAGACAACAATTTTTCTTTCTTTTTTTTTTTAAGATTTATTTATTTATTCATTTATTTATTATGTATACAGTGTTCTGCCTGCATGCCAGAAGAGGGCACCAGATCTCATTACAGATGGCTGTGAGCCACCATGTGGTTGCTGGGAATTGAACTCAGGACCTCTGGAAGAGCAGTCAGTGCTCTTAACCTCTGAGCCATATCTCCAGCCCCAATTTTTCTTTAACTCCTGTAAGAAGAGCTTTCCCTTCCGGTGGGTGTGATCATTTCTCCAAGAACTTGCCCACCAAGGTTTTTGCAGTATCTTATTAAACCCTCTTTTTCTTCTCTGGTCTTCGGTGAATTTGTTCCCAGCAGGAGCACCAATAGCCTGTCACTGCCTTTCCCCCTATAAAGGCTGCGTAATCAATTATTGTCGGCTCTTTTTTCTGCTTTGTTGACTGAGAGTGTATGTCTACAAAACCCTTAGGGAGAAAATGTGACAACATCCTATACATAAATAGACCAAAGGTGCAGAAATACCCTCTTAGATATTGAATACACGCAGCATGGTGCACCCAAAATTATATTATAGACATTCTTCTAGCTTGATCTCTGTTGCTGTAAGAAACACCATGGGGTGGAAAGGGTTTATTTGCCTTATACTTTCAGTCACAATCCAACATTGAAGGAAGTCAGGGCAGGAACCGGAAGCAGAAACCACAAAGGAATGCTACTTATTGGCTCCCTAGTTCTGCCCTTCTTAAAGCCCAGGCCCACTTGCCTAGGATTGATATTGCCCATAGTGGGGTGGACCATCCTGCATCAATTGGCAATCAAGAAACTGCTGCCAGGCATGCCTAAGTGTTGTAGGACTCTATCAGAGTCACTGTACCTAGGGTGAACATCAGAAGGCACAGTTGTTTTCTAGAAGTACTTAGACCTTGAAGGAATCATTGTGGAAAACAGTGATTGTTTTCTGTGATTTATAGAATTGTTTTTCTGAGGGAGCTTTACAGCCTTTGCATGACTGGCCACAAGACCGGCCTGGCACACCTAGAGCTCTTGGATTATTGGGTACTGCAAATGGTACGCAGTAAGACTAAAGTGATGGGGGTGTGCTTTCCTTCAGAAAAACATACAGATTAGGTATTAAGAACTTGTTTGCCCAAAAGCCAACTTTGTGTAACAATCAATAAATAAAGCCTTTGAACAGCTGCTGGAGGTTCAGTTCACCAGAAGCTGGACCTTCCTGCTGCCACACAGGTGGAAAAAATTCATCTTCCTTCGACCAACTCAAGCAACACAGAACACCGGACACCCAAGACCAATCTGATGGAGGCAATCCCTGAATGATATTTCCTCAGGGGGTTGGGGATTTAGCTCAGTGGTAGAGAGCTTGCCTAGCAAGCGCAGGGCCCAGGTTCGGTCCTCAGCTCTGAAAAAAAAAAAAAAGATATTTCCTCAGATAACTCTGGATCAACTTGACAGCTGAAGCTAACTAGGAGAGATATATTTACCACTTTTTGCAAATAGCACTCATGCGTACATATACATTGTATCATGCTCTTTCTTTTCACTTAACAGTTTATCTTGTTTGACCTCAGAACCACAAACCCAAACTAAAAAGAAACAAAACAAAAATAATATATGCCTGAGATCTTATTTTCTATCATTTGCTCACTTTATTTTAAGAAAGATACATGCCAGGCGGTGGTGGCGCACGCCTTTAATCCCAGCACTTGGGAGGCAGAGCCAGGCGGATCTCTGTGAGTTCGAGGCCAGCCTGGGCTACCAAGTGAGTTCCAGGAAAGGCGCAAAGCTATACAGAGAAACCCTGTCTCGAAAAACCAAAAAAAAAAAAAAAAAAAAAAAAAAAATACACAAAATCTAAACAGTGTCTGGTGTGAAGGGTAATGGATGAGAATTTTTGCTGTGTATATTTTTGTATTTTCTGAATTGTGTGAATGCAGTACTTGCCAACATAGAAATAATAAAATAAAAATGTGAGGAAACGTGTTATTCATTTTCTCTTTTGAAGATCAGCTAAGAGTAAGTCACAAGTAGAAACTATGCAGTGCTGATATTCTTTGATTTTTCTCAGGAAGAAATCTTCAGTATCAAGATTATATACAATGAGCTTTTCTGTTTGTGACATTTCTAAGAGAAACACAAGTGTTCTTGTCAAAGGCAGGGTCTATGTACAATGACGGTAGCCTTAAAAGTTTGCAAAGAGCCAGGTGTAATGACTTGAATCTCTTCCCAAATACTCAGGGTTGAGGAAGATCTTGTAAGCCAGGGGTTCAAAGCTAGCCTGTGTAACATTGTGAGAACCTGAGAAAAAAATAACTAAGTATCAAATTATTATAAAATATAATTATCAAAAATTGTAGCAATAAGATTGGCCTGATTTCTGCATCCACTCACAGTTTCTCTTCTTGCTTGTGTTTGAGACGGAGTTGCTCTGTTTCTGAGGCTGGAAGTCATTAGGTAGCCCTAGGCTGGCCTTGAACTCGTGGCAACCTTCCTGGTCCTAGCTCCTTTGCATTAAAGGTTTTTTCATCATGCACAGCTGAGACACACATTTTCATGAGTATAACTCCATAGATGAATTTTCAGCTCATTTAGGTTGTTATGCAATATTTTCCTTCTTGTATAATATTAGAGGGACCAGCCTTAATATTATACATCCCAGGGGCTCAGGAGAGAGAACTACTAACGGTGAGGACTATTTTCTGGAAACAGAATCTCAGCACACCGAGCTCTATAGCCCACTTGCTTTAGTTCCTCTGGCATAACATCAGCTTCAGTTCTGTTCTCGTGCCTAGCTCCTTTCTTGCCTGATTTCTCTCTATATTTATCTACTCTTAATTCTGCCTCATCTAGGTCCTTTTCATCTTGTTCCTACCCAGCTAGTACTTCCCCATCTGACTCTTCCTCATCTTCCATCTCGTCCACACGTACTCTCCTTATCCCTCTCCATTCTCCATCTCTCTATTCTCCACGTTCCTCCTAAATTTCCCAGGAAGCCCCTAGTCAAGCAAGGTCACCAGGCTTGAATTCTACAGGGTCATAAAGGCAGGTAAGAATTTTCCTCAGGCAGTGGCCACCAGGCTCTAGAGTCAAATGGAGGGGTGATAAGAATCACATAGAAGGGCAGTAATTGTTAATTATCATTTGCAACCCGAAAGGGAAGTGAGTAGTGGGGAAATCAATTAACTAAAGGCTAAATTTGGGTAATATCTAAGAAGAGGGATCTTATATGCTCCACTATAGTCTTAAATGTGATTGGTAGAAAATGTTAAGAATCTATAAGTTGCTAGGTCAATGGGAGAAAATAAAACTGCCTTCTTTTTTCCTGTGGCTTCTATCTGTCCAAGCTATCTGCCGGTTTTTTCTGCAGGGTGGTGGAAAGTGTGCTCGGTCGCTAGGCAACCTGTGCACAGCTAGATGCCTCTGGTGATAGTTAAAGGGAGATCTGGAACTAGAGGTAAGATTTGGCAAAGGAGGAAGTTAAGCTTAATTGGCACATCCGCCAGGCCTTCTCAAACAGGTAGCCTGGATGCTTAAGTCTATTTTTAGAGAGTACAGAGGTATCTCTGATAAGGTACTTTCCTCCATCTGCGAATGGACCTGGCCGGATGCTGCCAATGCTGATAATTACAGGGAGGCTTGAACTGGGGTTCTGGCTGTGCATAGCTGTCAGTGCAGGTTATCTAAATATTCTGTTAGTAGAGGGGAAATGGTGCCCAAAAAAATGATGGAAAAGCTACAATAGCACACAAGAAACTCATAGCAGGAAACGGCTGATAATCAAAAGCCAAATATCACCAAGGCTCCTTGAGCCTCAGCTTGACCTCTGGAAGGCCCTTGGCGTCTTCCAGGTATTAGCTTGTCCTAATCAGCTGAAACCCCACATTGTGTATTTCTGTGGCTTGCAGTATTCCTATGGCCTTCAATTCATTTGATTCTTAGTGGGAAATAAAAATTTGATGGGGCTGTGAGGCATCAATCAAATAAGTTGCCTGATAAAATTGAGTTGACAGCAGGGATAAAGATCAAGTGTGATACCAGAGCATGGAAAGATTGGAGGGAATTACTTTTGATGAACAAAGAATTAATTTATCAAAAGAGAATATCCATTATCTAAGATTCCCTCTAAAATTCAACATAAATTTAAACCCCAAAGTAAAAACAAAACTCTCAAACACTTGGCAGTTAGGACTGACGCAAAACCATCTGACAGTCGATGAGGATGGGATTCGAACCCACGCGTGCAGAGCACAATGGATTAGCAGTCCATCGCCTTAACCACTCGGCCACCTCATCCTGCAAGAAATTGTCATTTATAATTCCTTCTCCCGTGAAGGATTCCCAGAAACCTTTTGTATGAGTGTTTTAATAGCCTTCCTCCAGCTAAATCTCCAAAATTGTCTGAGTCAGATATCATAAAGAAGATTTCAAAACCACAACAAAAAGAGAAGTGAGCTTATTTGGCACATATTCGATGGGTTGAAACAGTGCCTGGCACACAGGACTGGACAGGCAAGGCAGTGGTCTTGGCTTGGCTCCATTCAGTCCTGGCTGAGTTTGCATTTAAGGGAGGAACGTTCCAGCCGTTCATACAGAGCTTCTTCCAATTCCCTGTTTCTGGGTCTCTATTAACTGGGCTCTTTGCTTCCTTTTCATTCATTTCTCCCCACCGTCACCCCTCCCCACTTTCTGTTCCCTGGATTTGGCATTGATCTCCCTATGGTGGATCAGTGTGAACTTGGCTGAAAAGTGGTGAGCAAGGTGATGTATCTAAGGCAAGACTGGCCCGACTGGGAACTTAGGCGGTTAACTAAAGGATCTCACTGACATTTGAGAGACCATTCTCTCTCCAGGTGCAGGGCAGGGAATATATTTGTGTTTATCATCTTGGTCATTAGTTATTTCAGTGTCCAAGTAAGCAAGAAAAGAAAACAACAAAACACTAAAACAATAAAACAGACCCACCCCCGAAATTGTTGAGTTACTGAAACAATCCAAAGTTAATCCAAAATCAAATCACTACAATTAAGGTGAACAGGTATTTTCAACTAGTTAAACCTTTGCAGTTAATAATCAGTTTTCTAAAGAAAAAAATTCAAGCTGGGAGTGGTGGCTCATACCTATAATCCCAATAATTGGAAAGCTGAGGCAGGAGGATTGCCATGAGTGTGAGGCCAGTCTGCCTATGTGTGAAATCTTAAAGAATCATAAAATTAGCTGGGCAGTGGTGGTGTACACTTTTAATCATAGCACTCAGGAGGCAGAGGCAGGTGGATCTCTGTGTTCAAGGCCAGCCTGGTCTACAGAACTGAGTTCCAGGACAGCTGTCTCCAACAAAACAAAACAAAACAAAACAAAACAAAACAAAACAAAACAAAA